>JAHNEJ010001383.1:0-118080 GCA_022559845.1 Amorphophallus konjac | reverse complement strand
TAGCTGACCGATTCGATCGACCCCAAGCATGCGGCTACGGTGGATCGACTGCATGGCCCAGCACATTTACCAAGCCCTTTTGAATGAGCTCTTCTGCTATGTTTTTGAAAACATAGCAGTCCCCGATGGTATGACCCAACCTTCGGTGATATACACAATAGGTAGGATCATCCGTTTTATCCACCTCCGCGGGCTTCCGCGGATCCGGCAGGGTGATGAGCTGCTCTTTCATGCATAGATCAAAGAGCATTTTAGTATGCTCTTTCCTGAAGGAATATGGCGTCTTCATGTTCTCCGCCAACCGAGACGCGCTTGCCTTGTCATCAGACTTCTTGCCCTTTCCTTTGGACTTTCCTTCCCCTTTATCTCCATTTGTCGTTGAGAAGTCAACGGCATTTACCTCCTTGCCGCTAGCCAGACGATCTTTGGAGGATTTACCTTTTGCAGAAGCTTGTGTAGGATGATCAACGAAGAACATTTCCATCTCTGCTACCACCGTATTCAACTGGTCGAAGCTTCTGATGTTTGAGCCCAGAAGCTTTTCACTGACTTCTGCCGAGAGACCCCTGCGACAGATGGTGATCGCATCTTCAGGCGTCGGAGGGTTATCGCAGCGTATGCTGACGTCCCTCCATCGCTTGATGAAGTCCAATGTTGTTTCACCTTTCTTCTGTCGAAGGGAACAAAGCTCTGCTAGGGAGACTTTGCGTTCGACTATTTGGAAGCGGTCGACAAACTTCTTCTGCATATCAGCCCAATCAGATACTGAGTTGGGCTTTAACCTTGAATACCACTGGAAGGCGGTGCCAGTCAAGAACGTGGCGAAATATCGCAGCAAATATGCCTCTTCCAAGGCTAATTCACCCATGGCCGTCATATAGTAGGCTAGGTGTTCATGTGGGGAGCCCTGCCCGTTGAACATCTGGAGCTTCGGGGCCTTCGGGCAATCCGGCGGAAACTTCTTGAATTGATGGTGGAGGGGATAAGGCACACTGTACAAATCAACGGTGGCCACTCTCTCCCCATATTGAGCAAACTTCGCCTCTACAATGCGTTCAATCATTTGCTTCTGTGCCATGAGGCTTTTTGCGGTAGGAGTAGCAGATGACCGCGCATTGGCTTCATGCGGCGGGACTTCGAAGTCCACCGCCAGTGGGAGTCTTGCAGCCGTGACAGAGGCATTGGCTACTGCTGGAATGGGAGAAGGCTGCTGATCCGCTCCAGTCGGTGCTGCCTGAGGCGGGGCAAGAACCTCCTTTTCGCGCAAGAGCGACTGTAGCAGGTTCTTGACCTCTTGGTTCTCCCGTCGAAGCTCTTCCAATGCGGGGGCCCGTGGCTCTTCCCCCAGCTCTTCTTCGTGCCGGGAATAACTGTCCCCATCAACATTGTGGACGTCTTCCTGGCGCTCTTCTTGCCGTGCTGGCTCGGGTTGAGATGTACCGGTAGCCTGCGCCTGCTGTGCTTGTGCTAGAATCCGGGAGACCGGCCTTGACCTCCTCAAATATTGGATAGGTTGGTCAAGGTCTCCCGAGGTGTTCTCGGGCTGTTTGTCGCCGGAGGTGGCATAACAGGTGAACACTTTGACGGTGTCATTGGTCACCTGAACCACCCGCTTTTTCTTGGGCGGTTGTTGGTCCGGCTTGGGCGGCATCCCTAGTCTGTCAAAGACAGACATTCGGGATGTAGATGCTTGAGGGGAGCGATCCTCCTCCGTGTGCGTGGAACTAGCCCACGGGGAGGTCGGCCGCACCTTCTTGCCGGCTCCTCGGCGCTTCTGCCCCCGTAGGGGCTGGGTTGTAAACCCCGGAGAGACCGAGGCTTCAGTGCTCGGCGGACTCCACATCCGCTGAAGTTCCGACATGCGGAAGGGCTCCTCCGCCCTGGCACGCCTTATAATCCGGGCCTCCTCCTTGGTGACCCAGATCTTCCTAAGATGGAGCCGGCGCTCCTCCACTTGGTTGCCCCCTGTCCTTGACCGGGCAGCTCGTGGCTTGGGCCGTTGGAGAGTGTCCTGGGTTGCCGCCGATAGGGCAGGCTTCTTCTTCCTCGCTCCGTCCTCCCGAAGTTACCTAAGGAGCTCGAAGCGGTTGGAGGTGAGAATGGTCGTGACATGACGATCCCGAGGCAAAATCAGCTCGCCTCCATCAAGCCGGATGCAGATGTCTCCGACAATCACAGTCTTGCCGGAGCGAGAGACAACCGCTTCGGGCTTTGCACCCTTACGGCTACGGCGTTGCCCCCGTTGAGCAAGGGCGATGTTGGTGACGCCCACCGTAGGCACGGCGTTGTTGAGGCGGCGGCGCTGCCCCCGTTGAGCAGGGGCGATACCTCTAGGGGTGGCCGCAGTAGGTCTGGTGCCGTGACGGGGACGGCGTTGCCCCCGTTGAGCAGGGGCGACGTCAGCAGTGACTTGATTGACCGAGAAGACTCGGCCGATAACGGGGGCAGAAGGCCTGACACCTTCAGCCGTCGACGTGGCAGTCAAGGTAGCTCGACTGACTGTAGGGATGAAGGGCTTGACACCCTTGACATTTGAAGAGTTGACCGGACTAACCCGGTCGAATGCTGTAATAGAGGATCTGACACCCCTGAAAATGGTCTCCCTGACCGGGCGAGCCCGGCCAGTCGATGAAGCAGAAGGTCTGACGCCCTCAACAGTTATTTTCTTGGCCGGGTGAACCAGACCAGTAGATGGGGCCGAGTGCCTGGCGCCCCTGCTAGTTGTATCGTTGACCGGACGAACCCGGTCGGCTGCTGAGATTGAGGGTCTGACACCCCTAATGGCAGTCTTGTTGACCGGACGAACCCGGCCAGTGGCTGGGGCCGAGGGGTTAACACCCCCGACAGTTGTCTTCTTGACCGGGCGGACCCGACCGGTAGCTGGGGCCGAGGGACTAACACCCCCGACAATTGTGTTCTTGACCGGGCGGACCCGGCCGGCTGCTGCAGTGAGGGGGCTGACACCCTCGGGAGCTGTCTTGTTGACCGGGTGAACCCGGCCGGCTGTTGGGGTCGAGGGTCTAACACCCTCGACGGTTGTGTCCTTGATCGGGCGGACCCGGCCAGTTGTTGCAGTAGAGGGCCTGACACCCTCAGCGACTGTCGTCACAGCCGTGGCTGAGCTGACCTCAACCACATGCACAAGGCCCAGGAAAAAGGGCGAGCCGACGGCCGCTAGGAAGTCGCCGAAAACAAGTGGGGTCGCCAGGTATCCCAACCTGTCGTGGTTGGCGACAATCTCGGGGCCGTAGGTAAAGGCGGCCATCGCTGCTGTTGTTGTTGGTGGTGGTGCGTAGCACGAAAGGAGTGGCGTGCGAGTGCACGAAGAGCTCTCAGACGAGCGATGAAAAGTGTGCCATCCTCTTCCCATCCTGTAAAAGGAAGAGGAGGAAATCAGAACCTCGAAGAGAGTTTTGGGGAACCACTCTGACAGAAAGAAGAAAGGCAGGAAAAGTCCCACTGGGCGTGCCAGTCTGTGAGACACGGAATATTTTCACGTAGGAAAAATAAGCGATGAAATGTTCTTTTTGAAAAGAGACATTCCTCTGCGTAGAGAGGGTTATTCCGTGTGTGCGCATAGTATCAGACGATTTGGGTTCGAGTGTTGGACCTTTCCCCACTGACCGGAGTTAGTGTTGATTTACATCGGCCTAACGTCCGAACACCTTTATTTGAGTGTCAAAGAAATCCCAAAAGTCTTCTATAGGGGTTCTGATGTTGAGGACAAACTCTCTTGGAGGGCTCACAATGTCCACTCACTCACCACCGACCAACAGAAACAATTGAGTTATGGTTTCAACTGAAGCCATGTTTGGGCAAAACCCTAGGATTTAGGAATATGAAGATGATTTGGGGGAAGCCATAGGCATTTATAAAGTAGAGGAAGATTTTCTGGACCCCGAGGGTGTTTTGGTAATTTTACCGACCCAGGGGTATTTTGGTAATTTTCCAGGTCAGGGGTATTTCCGAGATTTCTGGGCTGAAGTGGAAGTGGGATCGGTTTCCTGACTTCCCAAGGCGCTGAGGCCGTTTCTGGAGGGTTTTAAGGGCTCTGAGGCCATTTCTAGGTCATAAGGGCATTTTGGTAATTTTACCCTATCCTGAGCAGACCTAAGATTGGGATGACATCTGAGTGTTGGACTGAGCTGACAACATTTTTGGACCAAAAGAATGACAAAGGACTTCGTAGAAGACACATAGATGTCAATTTGGTCGAAAGAGGGATATATATGCAATTCTGTGAAAATCGGGGGTTTTCTTATAATTTTCTCCACGAGACATACATAAAACATGCTGAGTATTTTATAATCAGAATGAGTACAAGGATTGTCGACGAGTTGTCAACTGTACAAAAGTCCGCGCTAACGCGAGAGATAGGGGCGTAGCCCTAATTACAAAAGTTGCAGGGTAAAACTGTAATTTACAGGACATTTATGTTTCTTAGATCCCGGGGAGGACATTTAAGCAATTCTCCCATTTTTGGGGCAGAATTATATGACATATTCGCCCCGAGATTTAGAAACAACAACACAGCCCACTGAGGGGCAAAATTATAAAAATACCCTCATAGGGGTATATACACAAGACCCGGGGACTTACCCCTCGCGGGTCAAAACAACGAACAAAAACTCCAAGTGTGCTGGATGCTCCAAGTGTGTAGTCCGTATGTAGGTTGTTCTCCCTCCTCTGGACCTCTGGGGGTCTATTTATAGAAGTGGGAACCTCCCCGGGGTCGTCCGGACCCGTACGGGTTAAACGGGATGAAAATGACCCCGGGGAGGTCATTTTTTTTATTTCCGTGCGCGGGAGAGAAAGTCGCCCGAGGTGGGAGGTTCCCGGACCCGTCCGGGGTCAAATGACCCCGGGCAGGTCCGAGACCTCCCCGGGGTCATTCGACCCCAGGCGGGACCTGCCCGGGGTGGAATGACCCCGGGAGGGTCCCCCGGGGCCTGCCCGGGGTCATTCGAACCCGGGCAGGTCCCACCCGGGGTGAATGACCCCGGGCAGGTCCCTCCCGGGGTCAATTGACCCCGGGCAGGTCCTGCCCAGCCGCGTGCAGACCTCCCCGGGGTCGGGCGACCCCGGACGGGTCCCCCCCGGACGGGCTCCTCCGACCCCGTACGGGTCTTCCATCTCCATGTTGGCCCATTTCTGCTCCAATTAAATAAAAGAGGAGGTGTTTTTGCAAAGCAAAATTTGCTTCCAACACTACCAAACTCCTTAAGTCTCACAGAAACCCAGTTGCAGAATCACCATAGGACACTTGGCATTCCCAAGTCAGCTGGCCCTCTCCACAGCATGAGTTTGGCCAATAACCGATCCTTTAGGACGTGGTCACCAGTGACCCTCGCCACAGCACCAGCGAAAGACCTCCTTCGGTACCCAGAAATGTGACCCAAATCTAATAAAGTTGCAACAAGATCTCTGGTTGGCTGCCACTGCCAGTTACTGTCAAGCACCTAATCCATGGAATGTACATATGCATACTATCAACTCTAAAGTTTCCAATCACTATACCTGGAAACCCACTCCAACGACAATGCTTCAGCATCTAAATTGCATGCATTAGCATGACATATGAATGCATTGCCATAACATGTTAGGAAGTAGCAGTAAGTCAAGTAAAATGGTGAATCAAACCAAAAGATTCCTTACACAGATTTATACATATTTATCTCTACCGAAGTTAAAAAGAAAATGTACTAGTCAGAGATACAAATTATTACCCCTTCATAACCATCCCATGGATGTCTTCCCGTAAACATCTCAATAATTGTACAACCCAAACTCCATATGTCGACAGAAAGATCATACCCTGCATCCTTATTCATCATAGCCTGGACTACCTGCATGCACAAAAGCGGTGTGTTTAAGCATATAACATATAAGTTTTAAGCCCATGCAAGAAGGAAAGTACCTCTGGGGCCATCCAATATGGAGTTCCCTTCAGCGAAAGAACAGCTTTTGCACCACTCAGCTGCCAACAGAACAAATCAACCACAATAAGGTGCTAGTTAAAATGTAAATTCCATATGAAATTGCTAAGCAGAAACAGCTCTTCCAAGAGTAACACAACAATTTTCAATAAAACCTATTTACCTTTTATATTCCAACCAAAAGTATGGCAATAATAAAAAAATCTGCCAACAGATGCTGAATGCAGGTGCCTAGTAAATAAAATAATACATCTAATCTCTCCAAGAAGAGAAGCGATATGTGGTATATAAGATGCATGAATATACCACTGGCTGTTGAAAATGCCAAAAAGCCAAAACTCACATGTTTTGCCATTCCAAAGTCTGCAAGCTTTACAACACCAAATGAATCAACCAGTAAATTTGCTCCTTTGATATCCCTAATAGAGAGGGGGGAAATCTGGTATAATTAATCAATGAAAAAAATACACTGAAGAAAGTTTGGCTTAATGAGAAAAAGCTCATCCACTTCCAAGATTAAAATGAATGATAATGTATGCCACCATCTTATGAACAAGCTCTAGCAGTTCTGGTGATTATGAACTGTCAAAAAATAATGAGTAAATGTAGTCGAGTTCTTTCTTTTATGACACACTTAAAGAGCACCAAAGCCAGAGAGGAATAACCAAGATTCCAAACCAGATAAAAATCCTATAAAAATGTCTACTTCCAAAAGCAACCTTCACTTGCTACGAGTGCATGATAGGAAATAACCACATCTAATCTGCTGTAGTTGGAAGTCTGTTTCATCATAGGAGAATGAATGAATGATCCCTAACCAACATGTTCTACAAAGAACTCAATTTCTAATCCTCTAAAATAACAAGTGATATGTTCTAATACAAAATCAGATTCACCGGACATGAAATCTTTCAAAAATGGCTATATAAATAAGAATAACAACAATGTGTTCCTTCTAATCCTCTGGGTTGTGTTCTTGCAAAACTAATGTTTTTTCGCTTTTTTTAAGTAAATAAATGTTTTCTAAAAAATATTTTAAAATTCCCCTAGCATGCAGGTTTCCTAAGCTCTACAACATAGCTACTGACAAGAGGATGCTGGTTAGACAGGCATATGACAACAGAGATGGGTGGGGCCCAACTTTCAAGAGAGCGATGAAGGAGGATGAGATTGAGGAAGTGACTCAGCTATTGTCCCTACTTCAAGGCTTCAAGCTGAATCCCACAGCCAGAGATCATTGGGTGTGGAGATGGACTACCTCGGGTGAGTTTTCTGTTAGGTCGGCTTACTCCTTTATGGTTGACGGGACTGTGAGACATCCACTGTTCCACCAAGTCTGGAAACCTGTTCGCCCACTTGAGGTGAAGGTGCTTATGTGGAGGATATCCCTTGCCCAATTACCTACACGGATAGGCTGGCCAGATTCATGACTGGGGTGGACAAGATGTGCAGCATGTGTGGGAAAGCAGAAGAGTCGTTGGACCACCTTTTTTTGGATTGTGAACATGCATCGAAAGTGTGGCAGGTTACCCTCAATATGTTCAGCTGCAACAAACCTGTTAAAAGCCCTGTTGGGAAGGGCATTGGAGAGCAAAGGTAGACTGTCAACTGTGGTGGCTGATTCTGCATGCAACATTTTGGATCATTTGGAAGGAGAGGAATGGAAGAATTTTCAAAAGGGAAGTTCATGAACCGGCTAAGTGTTTGGAGTTGTTTTTGTTTTTTGTTAAAAATTGGGGGGACACTTTTTGTGCAGGGGATAAAAGTAATTCTCATATTTGGTCCCTACCTTCATGGGTAGGACAACTTTCTTCTCTTCTGTAAAGGGGAGTTTCTGGGAGTAGTCCCTACTTATACATTCTTCACTTTTTATAAATGAGGGGGTACCATCCACTTTCAATTTTTTAAAAAAAAATATTCTAGGGCCAACACGTTTTTAAAACTGTTCATCTTGCTATGTTTATCACTCCCTATAAATTACACAACTTTCACTAGATTACACGTTTTACCCCCAGATTTACATAGATTAATTACACACTATTTATTCTTCTCACAATTTTACCCAACAACTAGATATTCGCCCACTAGAATTATACAGGTTCATGAATTATACATTCTGTTTCTGGCTCACACAATTTCAACTAAATTACAGACTTTGCCTTCAAAGTTCAAATAGCAAAATTTCATTGTATTATACAGTTTTTCTAGATTTTGTTTTGGGAAGTGGATGGTATAAACCAGCCCCTGCAATCCTTAAAACATCTCCAAATCCTCTTGCACTTGCCAATGGACGTGTGCTTTTTCTCAAGCCCATTAGATAGACTGGGTAAAAGAGCAGCCAAAACAAATGCAGCATTGACTTCTTTACGAGACATGGTGGGCAAGTGGTTCAATTTTTGACCATAAAAGATGCTAGCATATTACTTTAGTTGGTAAACTTCCTAGCAGAACCCTCCAAACAAAAACCCTCACCTTTAAGGGTGATCTGGTGTGCCAAATAGGCCTCAGTCAGTGAGACCAGATTTCTGTAAAAGATGTATGCAGACCTGATAGATTTTTTTTTTTTTGAGAAGTGGATAATACCACAAATGGTATTAAATGTAAAAGAAGAAATGTACAAGTATAATCATTCAGCTCCCAACAACCCCTATACACAATCCTCCACAAAGACCCCTAACTATCCTCTCAACAAAAGGAAAAGTGAGGAGTTATGCGCCTCCACATTACAAAGATGTTTAGCCCACTCACACACTCTCTCACACACAAAAGACATAATCCTCTCCTCCACTCTTGCTTCCTGCCTAAAGATTCAGCTGTCTCTTTACCCCACAACACCTATAGAGTAGGATACAGGATGAGCCACCAAATGGCTCTGTCCCCCTTTAGGACCCACCTCTTATGCCAATTAAGGAGCCGGTGTACACTGTCAAAGTGGCAGAAGGAGTGGTAGATTCTATCCCCAATCCTAGACCAAACTCCCTTAGAGAACGAGCATGCAGTGAATGTGGTCTAGGTCCTCCTCTTCCCCACATAAGCAGCACACTGTAACTATCTCCTGCAGGAATGATGCGATCCTGTCACAAGTGGGCAGCCAGGCAAAAGAGATCCACCATATCAACAGCTTCACCTTAAGCCGGCTCTTTGGACCCCAAATCTGCGGGGCTCGGCAGTGGCGCACTCCCGTCTGAAATGAGTGTGCAAGCTGACCTGACAGAGAACTATCCCTCCTCCCATCTCCACAGCCACCTATCAGCCCTGCTGTCCACCGTCCTATAATCTAGGAGAAATAGCAGGAGACTTTCCAGCTGGTCCATCTCCTCGTGTGTAAGGATCCTCCAGAAAGTAGGCACCCACGTGCCTCCAGATAGCTGCGCATCAAAGCAATGTGCCACCGAAGCCCTAAGTGCAACAGAAATAGCACAGAGCTTTGAGAAAGACTCCTCTAATGAGAAATCCTCGCACCACCTGTTCTTCTAGAAGAAACACCTCTTACCATTATCCAGACTGACCCGAACACTAGATTTGATAGTCTCCACTTTGGAGTATACCTCTCCAAATCGGTGAAAAGATTATACATGTATGCCAGTGCCAGATCCCACTCCTGGTCCTACTGTAGTATCTCTGCTTGATGACATGTAGCCATAGCCCGCTGTCTTCTGCCCCAAGCATGGAAGGCAGTTTCGGCCGAAACCGACACGACACCCATACCCGGGTTTCAGCCGAAACCAAATGTAGTCTTTTAAAAAAATTATATTTTAATTGGTTTTGGACCGAAACCGAAACGGTTTCGGTTTCGGTCCCGGCCGAAACCGGTACTGCCAACCTTCGCCCCAAGCCTCCACAGCCATTTGCACAGTAATGCTAGGTTGAAGTCTCTTAAGTTCTTGATTTTCAACCCTCCTGCTTCCTTGCTCTTGCAAACTCTACCCTAAGAGATACGATGCCAACCCCTACCATTGATGCAGACCTGATAGATAACAATCCTCTGAAGGGAATTTGCGTCTTTGGTGAAGGACACACAGAGTGAAGGACTTGTTAAGAGAATGGAGGAAGGGTGTTTCTTCCTGGAGCCTCAGATCACTTTACATGCAATGTGGTATTGTCGGTTTTTACTAATTTGTTTAGGGTTATGTTGTCGAGGGAATCTGGTTGTTTTTTGTGTTCAGGGAGGGTTCTCCTCCAATCTTGATTGTACTACCTCTGTTTATCTTGAATAAAATTGGTGGTATAATCCACATTCTTTCAGGAAAAAAACAATCCGCTGCTTTTTTTGGAAGGTAACAATCCGCTGCTATCCCATCTCCATTTACATTCATCAGCTGTGTGCTGTCAATGTGCATAATAGTAAAATAAGCATGAAGCCCAAATTTTTGATCTTGCAGTCTTGAAGATCCCTTCTGAAAGATAAGCCCCCTTTCACCATGATTGATCACATCAAAGACCTCAGCTGCACTAGCATGTGGTTCCGTAGATATAGTGAAAAGAGAAGGAAAGACTCTAGGAACTGTTTGTCGCTGCACTATCACTGTCTGCCCTGCCAAAGACTGATCCCGATGGACATGGAGCACATATGGGTAATCGGAGAATTCCCTTCCAGATATGAGAGATGTGAGCAATACTACAAACTGCCCATCATTATAAAGCATTATTTCATCAACCTGGGTTCAATGTAGAACATGGAAAGACCAACTCCTAGAGATCTGATCAGACAGATGTGCTCAACACTCAGCCATGTCCATTTTTTTAAGGAAAGGTGAATTGCACCACCAATTTGAAAGAATAAACAGAGGTGGTTACAATTAGAAGGAGGAGAGGTTCCTCCTGAAAATGGAAAGAAAAAAAATTACATTATTGAGAAGAAACAAACAAAAAGAATCTCCTTTTTTCCAGTCATCAACAAACAGCTTAAGCATGCAGTGGTAGTAAAAATAAAGAGCGCGGAAGCAGATATTTTCAATGTAAGATCTATTTCCCCGAAAGATCACGTCATTGCGCTCCTTCCAGATACTCCAGCAAATTGCACGAGGAAGAGTCTGCAACACTCTTGACTGATGGCACTTCCCTAAGGAAGATCTGAGATCACGGAAGAAAATTGCAAGGAAAGTTTGCTATAGCCCCGAATACTCACCATACTTCTCTGCTGAAATGGCAGTCAATAAAAAGGTGAACAATGTCTTCTGGATATAGTCCGCAAAACACACAAAGGACAACATTGTTGCCATCCCACTTTCTCCGATAGACTTTGGTAACCACTCTATGCCGAAACGCCAACCACATAAAAGCACAGACTTTAATAGGACTCTTAACTTTCCAAACCTCATGATGCTTTTGATAAGAAGGCATATGTCCCTGGATATGATTGTATAAGGATTTAACTAAGAAATTGCCTATGTTCTTTGTCCAAACCAGTTGGTCCTGGGCAGCCGGATTTATAGACACCTCTGTCAACTTCTGCACAAATGAAAAAAAAAATCTGTCTCATCTGGTGCCGTGAGATTCCTGCATAAAAGAATGTTCCAATTCAACAAAAAACCCTGTACAGTATAGCACTGCTTGACCGTCTGCCATTTATCCGCAACCAAGAAGTATAACAGAGGAAAAGACTGCTTCAGTGAATGACCAAGCCATTTGTCCCTCCAAAAAAAAAATGCATGTTCAGCATTGCCAACCTTAATGCTGATGCATTGCTCAACCCATTTGCCTGCTTGAGTGATACCTTTCCACAATGGGCTCATGTACGATATATTCCTATTCTGCAGGTAAAATTATGCCCCCGATGGTAGTGCTTTTGCCACACAATCTCCCTCCACAGAGCACTATTGCTGTTAAGGAGCTCCCATAGCCATCTCAATGTAGGTCAACATGGAACATTGAAGAACAATTCCCAGAGATCTGAGCAAATATTTCCATTGGTTGTCAACCAATGTTGACCGCACTCTGCCCCCCCTCTCCCCAACCTCATCTGTTGTCAACATATAAGCACGGAAGGATCGGGGATCAGACTCAGATCGGCTGGTCAGCCGATCCTGGCCGATCCCAATTCAGTTCAGTCCTAGCTGAGTCAGGCCAGCAGCCCAAGTTAATGATAAAAAAAACATAAAAGTTCAAAAAAATCTGAAAAAATAGGGAAAGTGATCAATATAGGTAAAACATAATTTACATGGAAAAATTAACATATTCATATGTTACCTTTCATTCATTGAAGGCATACATTGAGGGCCACTTTGTTATTCTAATAGGCGGGATCGGGATGGCGTACCGGCCCGTTTCTTCCGGGTTTTGCCGGTAGCAGGCGTGTTTGGCTTTGTTAAACATGGAATACGCCAACCCGACTAGGCACAAATGCGTGGAAATGGGGGTTTGGCCATTTACCCAGTTGGGGTCAAATAAGGCGAATGGCATATTCACCCCAATCCCCACTCGATTAACAAAGCGACTCTGAAAGAGTTCTCTAAATATTATACATAGTCATTCCATGGCATGTACGTGGCATACATGAATTGAAAATCCACGAGATATTGATTATACTCCTTTGTGTTGGTGTAGACCGTCATGATAGGTGCCCAACCTGAGATCTCAGGGACTTGATAGGTGCCTCCAACTTGATTGTTGTGATGATGTGTCTAAGTATTGTGGATATTGAGCATAACCATAGTATCCTCCTCTTGAATAAGAAGACACATCAAAGGGGGGATAATCATAACACCCTGAAGGGTAAGCATAAGCCCCCTAAGGCTGAGATGATGTGTCAAATACTCTGGGTGGCCATAATACTTGTCTCCCTTGCCTTTCGTAGAAACTCTTCCTTGATTGCTTTCTTCTTTCTTAACTAATCCCGTCGACAAGGCGTGAAGTTTGGATTATAGTCCGTGTCTTCAATGCCTAGCATTTCGGGGGTTGCTCCAGGTGGATTCATAGACTTGCTTTTCCTTCCCTTTCCCCCAATCTCCCGTTGATTTGCTTGAAACATTTTTTGCTCTCCGGCTAATATGATCGTCATCTTGTGTAGCATGGCTGAAATATTGCTCCTCTGTGAATACAATGCCTTTGGAGGTTTACCTTGAGCCTTGTGAATGAATGGTTGCACCACCTTATCCTTGACTTGAATTATCATCATAGTCATCACCATGGTTACTAACCGAAGTGGAATCCTCTGAGGTTTGACAGATGACCTTGTCACTTGGCTCTAGTGTTTCATAACCTTCTTGTACAGAGAAAAAGATCCTCCTAGTCACAAATCTGAGGAGAGAGAAAGTGATCCTAGAGAGAGGGGAAGCATACAGCTTTGTGTGCAAGGGAGTCTCTTGAAGATAAGCCCAATCCGATCACCATAGGAGAGCCCCAATATAAAGAGTCCAGCCACCAAAGTACAATGATCTTACAAGAGTGACATTGAGAAGAGAGAGAAAGGGGATCTTAGAGAAAGAGAGGGGATGCTAGAGAGAATGAGAAAGTAAAAATGGAGAACTTGAGAAAAGAGCAAGTCAGTGAATGGAGAACCCCACAAATACTTCCTAAAAGGCCAAAACCCACATAACCTTTACCCCCACCCGGTCCACCCCAATGGTTTGAAATTTGAAATTCATTTGCACGGGGATCGGCCAAAATCCCCCGATCCGGTTGATCCCAAGCCGATCCGGCTTATCCAGCCCAAAAATAGGGACCGGATGAATTGGAGTTGGATCGGGCTGCCCCAAAAACTGATTGGATCGGCCAATCCGATCCGATCCGATCCTTCCTTCCATGCATATGAGACTTGGCTGCATTCTGAGCCAGCCGTTTGAGCAGATTGGATGGCTAGCAACTTATTTCTGCACCTGGCTGGTCAAACCCCATCTGAAAAGGGGCCATGGGCAGGTGTGGGAGGGGTGCTTTGTGTACCACCTAAACATGCACAAGGCAGTGTATAATCCCATGCATGGGAAGCTATCCCTATGGCAGCACCCTCAGGCATTGCAGCATTTAGTGCAGCAGGCACTCCAAAAGGCACCTAACACAAATGAAACATCTAATCGGGCCTCTGCATGATTGGATCTCACCTGATCATGTCAGATGCCAAGAAGCAACATGCCCGCAAGGAAAGTGTGGGTGTGTTGCAGAGATCAGATGGTCCTGCTAGAGTGCAGCCAGGCCGCACTCTACACGCCTATGTACACATGCATGCACACACATACGCACATACATAGAGAATACAGATAATAAATAAAGACCATATACAGCGTGAAAGAAATTACACAAACAAAGCACAATCACATGAGGTAGCACAGTTTCCAATAAAAGATGTGGTTTGTGAGCAAATAAATAAATAATATTAAAAGTATATTAAACTAAATCAACACTCACAACAAGTAGTAGTCAAAATGTGAAACAAGGTGTGACAGCAACAAAAAATTTTAGGACTGAATCTTAAGATTTATGACTTTGATCTTCACTTGCCACTGAATTCTCTTTATGGCAAGATCTGCCTATATCAGTAAGTCCCTTACATCAGACCTAATTACTTCCTACCATGTGTTCTTGGTTACTCCCCTGATCCTGCATCCTCCACATATGACCGAGGCCACAACTTTATTAGTGTCAAAGCTCAGTAGTTCGCCTGCGTTGCACAAAGTGTCTCAGTCAGTCCTCTCACATCTACAAGTCAACTAATGCCACTGCCACCACAACTCTCCGTCAATATATCCTTTTTCCAGTTCTAATGTTGTCCTCTCAAGTTTTTCTACTAATCCATCTGAGCATATCCATTGCAATCAAAATAAGCAAATACTTACAGGTCAAAAACATTTCACTTGAGCTAGCTCAGTAGTTACACATTACAATTCCATACTCAGGATTTGTTTTAAAAGGAAAATTTGGACGAAGGAAATCAAAAGAATATTCTAATTCAAAATGTCCCAAAAGGAAAAAATATTATGCAGTCAATGCTGGAGGAACATAGACCTCTTTAAGTATCCCAACTGATGGCACATACTCAGTTCTTCCCACAATGTTAGCTGTCCATTTTCTTTAACATTTATTGTGCGTTGAGGTGCAGAAATAATTAAAAGAGGATCATAGAACCATACTTGTTCAGCTTTGAATCATCTAAAAAATTCTAGCAAATCAAAGAAAAACAGATGGTTCACATGAAGGAAACCCAAAAGAAAACAAAAATCCAATTAAAATGGAAAAAAGATACATTTTACGTGGTCATTAGTACTAGATAAAGGTAACAACTCAGTTTATCCTAACAAATGACATATGTGCAGTTCTTCCCCCCACTTGCAACATCATCCATCCATTGCTTTGCCATGGTGTAAGCCTTTCTCATGTATAGGGATTTTTTGGGAACTTCTTGACTACACTTGCACATCCCTCTTTTACTTTTGATACAATTGGTGGTACCACCCACTTTCAAAAAAAAAAACATCATCCATCCATTTTCTTCAACATTTATCAGAGGCGGGCTTTTTTTGTTTCTTTGTTTTTTTGGGTGGGGGTGGGGGAGAATTTTATCAGAAGCGGGTGTAGATGTATTCAGAGTCACCCCAAACTCAAATCATCTAAGAACTTCTAAAAAAGCTCCACCAACACACAGAGGTACTCACCTTCAAATCATGTAAGAAGTAGCATAGAGCCCCACCAACTGATGAGACAGTACAACATCCTTGCTCTGTTCAGGTGTCAAAACAACAAGCAATTGTGTGACTTGTGTCTTCGCAGAAGTCTTGTGCAATTGCAAATTCACATGAGTACTCCCACATGCTGCCTCCCATTGTCTCCTTCCACCAAATGCTGCTCTGGAAAGCCAGCCTCCTCTCTCTTGCACTCTCTTCTTTGCATCTTTTTTCCTTTATTTTTTCTCATTTATTCACTTTCTCCCTTTTTACCTTCCAGAAAGAACACAGTTGGCCAGAATCAGCTGATCTCCAATACAAACCACCATTTCAATTTAGGTGGTTCACTTCATCTGGATCAGACCAGACAATCCTACTATGATTTTAATCCTATATCCTTTGAGGGGGGTAACTCAGCGATGGTAACAATTCTCTATTCTCACTAAAGAGTCCACATTTGTGCTCCTTCCAACACATTGCTGCCTCAACACTAGTTGGTGGTTGACTTTACCCATCCCTTCCCCCTGGTTTTGACACTTTGGTTGTCAGGATGGGATATTCCGCCTGCAATCAGTTGTACCAGAAAAAACTGGAATATCTAATTTGACCAAAAACCTCAATTTTTTTTATTCTAGCTAAAACAAAAGCTGATTTTACCTATTTTTACTTATTTTTTATCTATTTACCTAACTTATCCTCTTTATTCTAGGTAGAATAACATCACGGGCATCAAATCCAGAAGTCACTTATTCTGGTATAGCCTCTACGTAGTCAGAGGCAAGAGGCGACTGAAGCAATCAAGGGGTCAGCTCATGGTTCAAACACCTAGTAATGGCCTAGGCATTTGAGGTGATATTTTATTAAAATAATATATATAATTTAAAATTATAAATTTTATTAAAGAAACAATAGGTTATTCAGAAAAGAGGCTAGAGCAGAGGACTGTCTTATTTCTTTTATTTGTACTAGAGTTAGAGAATGGGCAGAATTGTTTTGTGATGTGAATGCCCTCAACTCTACTCTTTTTGATTTGTTGGGGGGTTAGCCTATCCCACATCGTCTTGGTGTGGCCCTTTGTACAGGGTCTCTTTTTGGGAGATTTTTTATTATACTTGTACATCCTCCTTTCCTTTTTATACAACTAGTGGTACTACCCACTTTAAAAAAAAAAATCAAAATTATAAATATATGTCTAAATATCACAAAATGCATACATAAAATCAATAAACTTCCTAAATTCATTCATTCCTAAAATCAAACAAATTTAGATAAAATTAACAACAATCTAAACAAATTTACACAAAAAATCAAAAGGGCCGGTCGTGCATGCTGAAGAGTAGAGCTTGAACTCAATTGGAAGACCCAGTTGGAAGGTTTCAGTTGGAGAGTTAGATCTCACTCCAAGTGGGACCATTGTCGCAAGTGGTGCCCTAAGGGTATTATTGTAATTGGCGAGGGGATGGTCATGAGAGAGGGGCACGTTCTCAACAATGCGGAGGAGGACCGGGCCCACGACGCCGGATTGAGGCGGAGGTGAGGCAACTTGTGGCCGTCTCACCTCGCCTCCTCACCTAGGCGATCGCCTCCATCACTTCTGATAACATAGTATATCCTAACCACAACTTATCCAGCATAGCTCATTCCCATTGTTGTCAAGGCAGTGAGGTGACCCAAGGTGTACTTGGGGTTCCCAAGTGCCTAGGCACTTAGGCACCTACCTAAGTGGTGCATAGGCGCAAGTCTGTAGGAACCAGCCAACGAGAAGTGTATATAAAATTTTCTATACAAAGGTTTGTCATAATCATTAAAAATATGAAACAACACTAATGTGACATATAAACCAAAAGTAGTAGGAAGTGACATCGCATAAAGTACCAAAATTAAATAAGAGATAAAAATAATCACCATTTATCACAAGCACATTGCAATAAAGTACCAAAACACATCATTATCAAGCAAGCATATGCTTTGACAATAAAACTACTAAAGCCATGGTTCAGAAATAGTGGTGTGTATGTCTGAATCTGTGTGAATAGTGCATGTGAAAGAACACAATGGCCTGTTACAACAGATGCCCTGTTGAAGGAGTGTGCAGAGCTTGATCTATCTTTGACTTGGGCTTGCATAGTGGCCCGACCTACGTGGTCCCCTTGTTGAGGGGTTGAAGGGAGCCCCCTGGCCAAAAAATTTCGGGGCCCCAAGGCGCAAAGGTGTTTTTGCAGGCCCAACAGGGCATAACTGCACCTAGCCTTCAGAAAAACAACTTCCTGCCTAGGTGGGCACCTTGATAGCTATGCTCATTCCATTATCAAAGAGGCCTTGAAAGTTCATAAAAAATAATAATGAACCCAGTAGATGGGCCCATGGGTCAATCATGTTGAAATCATAGTTTGACTACACTGTCTAGTTCAAAGAGAAGAATTTAGAACGTATAAGAGGATGTAGTTGGGTTTAGGGTGACACCTGTGCATTGTCTTTTTGCTATGCAAGTAAGCCAATCCCTTGAGAATATGGCGAGTGAAGCTGCGAACTACAGATTCTGTAATTGCTCCACAGTGTTCTCGAACATACTTATTTATTGAACCGGGATAGATATATTCCAAGTATATATAAAAATGATCATCAATCTGTACAGAGGTGTAAATTGCCCCATCAAACCCTACTCCAATCACACATCAAAGTAAGAAGTGGCCAAAGAAGGCACTCACTATTTCACTTCCATAATACTGCACAATGTTTGGATGCTTCAGTTGACTAAGAACGTTTATTTCCTGTTTATACCAAATGATGAACTGACTCAGGTCAGTACAAAAAATAGGAAATCAAAATAAGAAAATGGAAAAGGTATACAGTTCTGAACCAATATGCATGTACATGCCAATCAAATGTACTCTCCTCCCCACCCCCAACAAAAACAACAACATCTCCCCCCCCCCCACAAGTCACTTCAGTAAAAAGGATCTGCCAAAGGCCAAGCATGAGCTCACAATATTCAATTATTCATAGAACAATTGAAAAAAAAAAAAATTAAATTTGGCTTGAACTATCATATCCCTGGAAGACACTTCACAAACTACTGATGCTTTCAACCTGCATGCAACAAGGAGCATAATAAATAACTTAAAGTAACATGGAAACTGAAATTACCCTAGAAGGCCCATATGTCATTTTTGTTTTGAAAGTGGATAAACAACAGTTTCATTAAATAGAAAATGAGAGATGTGAGCCCGAGGTTTGCTAGCCTTGCTAGGTTCCCGGGTTCTCCCCCCCCCCCCTCCCCGTAAAAAAAAAAAAAGTACCTACTGAAAAAAAAAGAGAATGTGCAAGTGTATAATCTGTAAGCTCTCAAAAATGTCTCTATACAAGAAAAGGTGCACAAAAAGGTGGTCGTTGTGACTATTCTTCCTTTTCCTGTATCTGTGGATCAAGGCAGAGGTAGATTTAAATCATCTGTTGTTCCAGGAACTAATTCACAACAATTTTCAATTCTGTCAAAGGAACGTGCTACTCTATTATTGAAGGAGGGATCAGGATAGAAGATCAAATGTCATATGAATATGCAAACACAAGCTACTGCCTCGTACTTGTCGTTCTCTAGGAATGAGATGCTGTCCCAAACTATTGTTTTGTATGATATTAAAGTTGAATATCCATTCTTCAGTTGGAAGTAGGGAAAAGATATGGACTAGATGACAGTGCCTGACATGTGTTCTCTGATATCCTGCTCTCACAAACAAGGCTCAAAGAGTTAACAGTCAAACTGATGAGATTTATATGTACACCTGGTATCACAGGTAATCATAGACTATTAATAGTTTAGCTTGTATGAGGCCGTGGGCTTGGAGGAAAAGACAAGCTGTTCTGATTGACTAGGGTACGGTTCAGCTGAAAACAATCAGGTTCAAAGTGGCGGATATTGGGCATAGGTAGGTGAGAGGTTTGGGTCTGGCCCATGGTACAGCTTATGGTTTTGAGTATTCTTATTGGGTTGTATAGGAGTCGGATGTAAAGAAGTGAAGTTCAGGGGTTTATTGTGAATGATGAGAGGATAGTGGGCCAGGTCTATCTTTTCCTGGTTCCCTTTTTCTCACAGCCTTTCTTGCTTTTCATGGTGGGTTTTGACAGAAGGGAAAGGCAGTGGATGATGGCCTGGCTCTAATTTTATCGGATGTCTCCGAAGAGAGAAGTGGTAGAGATGTGCCTGGCTCTAAGGTTTCTAAGAAGAGAAGAAAGAAAGGAACAAGAGAGAAGTAGTAGAGATGTGCCTGCAGTGCTTTCCCAAACAGAGGCCGGCAGCCTGTCTGGCATTTGAAGGAAATAGGAAGAAAAATAACAAAGAAGAAAGAAAAAGGAGAAGAGAGTCAACAGTGGCTTCTGCAACATGGAAAGAAGTGGCAGGTGCGGCAGCTGGGGACAGAGGCTGACAGCTTTGGCAGACATGGCAAACCCAGCCCCCCCCCCCTTCTTCCACTTCCTTCCACCAATTGGAGGTCAAGGGATAGACAGGTGCAGCAGCAAAAACAGGCTCCTTTTTTGGGATAATTCTGGTGGAGGACAACATAAAAGGGGCAAAAAAAAGAATAAGCAGACAGGTCGGGAAAAGGGTCAGGTTGATTAGCTTTTTTCTCCTTTTAATATGACCAGAAAAAAATGACCATAAGAAGATCACATGAAATCACTCCATGTGTTCCAGAAGATAACACAGGATCACTCCACATGGCTTCAAACCAGGCTATAAATTGGGTATGGCTTCAACAGTGCTAGTATCCCTACTACGACATAATGATAATTCTAATGACTCCACTATGTTCCAACTGCTTCCATGTAAGTCGGATGGCATCCATGTGCTAGCATCACTCATTGCCATGATGGTCCAGAAAATTCATTGGGCCGCCTCCTTTCTTTCACGCTCCTTGTTTCTGTTTCCATTCCTTCCTTAAGATGTTCACCGATGCTATTAATAAACTAATAATCAATGATAATCACCCACCTTTCCAATTCAAAGACAAAAAGGAGTATAGATGAGAGAAACATGTCCCTAACGTTCAGCAACTACATATCTGACCACCACCATCCCACTAGACGAGAAAATTAAAAGGAAAAAAAACTCTCCCAAACTTGTCGTATCACATCTTAGAATTTTGTTAAAATTCACTTTTAATCCTAAAAAAAATTGAAAGTGGGTGGTACCACAATTGTATTAAAAGTAAAAGAGGGATGTATAAGTATTGTCAATGTGTTCCCAAAAAATTCCTATACAGCCAAAAAACAATCCACACTGAGATGGTGGCTCACTCTAACCCCCCGACAAAACAAACATGAAGGAGTTTTGAGAGTTCACATTACAAAAGAGCTCTGCTCACTCTCTCACTCTCTAACAAATAAAAAAGACCAAACTTTCCACTGCTCTAGCTTCCCCTCTGAAGATTTTGTTGTTCTTTTCTCCCCATATTGTCCACATTGTCGCATGAAAGATAATCCACTAGGTAAGTCTATCTCCTTTTAGGGTACAACTTATACCCCATTACCCAACCAGTTGATGCACATTTCTATGCAAAAATTGATAGCACTCTTCGTCCTACTCGCGATCTCTCCCCAAACATCTTGTGAGTAAGAGCATCCTGCAAAAAGGTGATTCAAGGTCTCATCCTCCTCTCCACACAACCAGCATAAGGTGGGTAGATTCTGTAGAAAGAATGCCAACCTATCACAGGTCAGCAGCCTCCCATAGGAGATCCACCAGATCAAAAGCTTCACCTTCAATGGACTTCTGGGTATCCAAATCTGTGAGGTTAGGCAATGGCACACCCCTCCATCTAAAATGAAAGTGTATGTTGACCTAACTTAAAAGAATCTCTCCTTTTCCCACCTCCACCATCACTGATCCTTTCTATCTAACCGTGAAGCATAGTCAAGAAGGAAGTATAGAAGACTCTCTAACTAATCCATCTTCTCTGACCAAAGATTCCTCCTAAATGATGGTGTCTAGGTTCCTCCTAACATTTTTGATGCCCACATCTCTCATGTCCTTACTTCTGGTGACTCTGTCTCAGGAGATATCATGCTAGCCCTTATTCCTCTCTCTCCACTGTCAGGTCAAAAGAATCTCGTATGAATTGATTCAATCTTCTTAGCGACCATCTTTGGAATCCGGTAGATGGACAGAAAGTAAATAGGTAAACTATCAAGTGCTGACTTACATAATACCAATCTCCCCCATAGGAGAGTAGTCTAACCTTCTATTTTGCCAGTCTGGACTCATACATTTGCACCACGGGCTGCCACTCACTATAATGTAGGTCCCCTGGGGATAGCGAGCGGCCCAAATAAGAGAGGGGAAAGGCTCCTATATGACAGCCCATTATGAATGCCGCCCTCTCAAGAGCCCTATCATCTATGTTCACACCCACTAAGAGACCCCAATTAAAATTGGGCTTGAGATCATTAGCTTCCTCCAACAATTCAAGCATCATGATGGTCACATATCGATGCAACTTCTTCCCTACTAGAAACAAAATGGTGTCATCAGCATACTGCAAATGGGTAATGCTAGCACTACCTTTGCCGGCTTGGAAGCCTCTGATCAACCTTGTAACTTCTGCTCTCAACCACATCCTACTCAGCATGTGAGCTACTAGCACAAACAGAAGGAGTGACATGGGATTTTCCTATCGTAGCCCTCTGCCACTGTGGAAAGACGAGGTAGGCTTCCCATTAACCAAAACTATAAAGGTGCTTGGCGAAATGTAAGCACGTATCCGTCCAATCCATCCATCCTTGAAACCCATTTTTTCCAATACATCAAATAAACACTGCCAGTTGACCCTATCATATGTCTTCTCCAAATCTAGCTCCAGAACCACTCCTTTTTTCATTTGAGTCTTCATGGCAAAGAGACATTCATGGGCCACCAAAAAGTTCTCATGGATGTGCCTGCCCCTGATGAAGGCCCTCTTAAAGCCACCGACCCTGATTGTTTAACACGCGAGAATAAATTATATAGATGGCGTTGAATATTTGAAAATAAAATTAGTTATTTGGTGTCCATTGATTGGACATTTGTGCACATGTGTTAGCCATTTAGATGGCATGTGCAATGTTAATCCCGCAAATTAGGTTTATTAGACGATTTAGAGTTCGGGTATTGGACTTTTCCGCATTGACTGCAATTAATGTTTATTTATATCGGCATAAAGTCCGAATACCTTAGTTTAACTGCCAAAGAAGTCATTAACCTTCACAACACCGGATGTGATATTCGGGGTAGATTTGCAATCGCAACAACACTTTCAAAGGGATGAAACTGTTTATGTAATTTGGTCTAAGGGTAGAGTAGACCTGTAGGGATAGGAATAGGTTTATGACTCAAGTGGAAAATTAGGCACTGACCAAGGGCTCATTCATAGTTTAGCACCATCCAAAGGGTTTGATGTAACTTGGTATGAGTAGGGATATATTTGCAGCTTCGTACTGACTTAGGGTTCATCTGCAGTTTGTCAATGGCTAGGGTTGGGTTGCAATTTGATACTAACATTTAATTGCAATTTGATACTGACTGGGGTTTAATTGCAGTTTAGTACTGAAAAGGGTTTAATTGCAGTTTGGCACTGGCAAGAGTTTAATTGCAGCTTGATACTAACTGGGGTTTTATTGCAGTTGGACATCGACTTTTTGTTCTTGCTGGTTAGACTGAAACTTATCTTTATCAGACTTTCGGATCATCGCTGGAGAATTAATCCCATACTTCATTGCAACTAAGTCGTCGGATCGCCGAGATGATCACCGCCGGACCTTGGGATGAAGGCCGTCTCCATGAGGCGAGAGCATGTGTACAAGACACCGATATATGGAAGGGATGTTTACACAATTTACAAAAAGTTGAGGGTATTTTTGTGAACCCTGGGTATTTTTTATAAAATATAAGGCCTTCGACAATTACAAAACTTTACAAAACTTTTCTAAAAGAATACATGATTTTTTTCGACAAATTGTAGACTTTACAAGACTTCCTGCACACATGCAAGGACATATCTATAAGTTCTGAAAAGTATAGGACATATCTGCAATCTTATAACATTGAAGGGATTTTCTTGTAATTTTGGGAGTATTTTCATAATTTCTGATTAATTCATAAAATTACATGATTTTTCCCATAAAATAGAAGAAATTACATTACAAAAATGCACAAGGGCACAACCGCCATCACAAGGGTATTTTTATAAGCATACCCTTAGGGCCACTTTGATAACAGGTTAGGATAAGTTATATGAGGTGAGTCAGGGTGAGTTACTCCTTGGGTTTGTCCTTTTTGAGTTTGATAACTTATTCTTACCCTGAGAATAACTCATTCCATGTGAAATGGTAGAATGAGTTACTCCTAGAATAAGGGCCTTATTCCTAACCGACCCCAAATAACTTAACCCTGCTATCAAACTAGGTTAACGGTGAGTAGGCGAAATAACTCATCCTATTCTCCCTTATTCTGTTATCAAAGTGGCCCTTAAGGCACAAAACACAGGCACAAATCTTCACGAGAGCTCCGTGTTTGCTTCGTAGTCCGTATATCTTTAGGTGGACCTCCTAGGGGATATTTATAGGCCAAGAATGCATAACCAGGCCAAGTAATGGGTTTTGGGGCTCACCCGGGCTAGATAGGCTCCTTTAGGAGCTTACCCAGACCGAGTAAGCACCCACTGATGGCTAACACAGCCCGATCAAGCTGCGGAGGGCCTGTTCGGTCCAGACAAGGCAGCACGGCTCACCCAAGCCGGGCCGGCCGCGGAGGGCCTATTCGGACAGGATAGGCCTCCCGCGAGAGGCTACCCGGCCCGGACAAGGCCGCATGGGTCTATCCCGTCTAGGTGGGCTCTCACGAAGCCTTACCCGTATAGGTTAGGCTCCCGAGTTGGCTCCCGCGGAGCCTTATCCGGACCGGGTAGGCTCCCGCAAGAGCTTACCCAACTCGGGTGACCCCTATGAGGGCAAGAGGGGAGGCCGACCTATAAATAGGTCCCCATTTTTTTTTTATTTTTTCCTATTTTTTGTGCTTCCACGTGAGAGGAAAGTAACTTGTTAGGGAGACTCCGCCTTTGAAGAATTTCTTCCCGCTCGAGCTCAGACACCTTGTGAGTCACAACAATAATTTTGTTCGACTACCCACTTGCTGCGAAAATATTATATTTCATGTCGTCTTTCCGATGGGGTTCCCGGGGGCCCGTATGTGACCCCGTCTTATGACGGCCTCAGCTTTTTTTTTGGCCATTTTTTGACCGTCATTCAACAAAATTAACCTTATTTGTCCCAATTGATTCGAGATAAATGACGGGTTCAACACTAGTCTTCCCGCTAGCAACTTGATAATAATTTTGAATGTGCCATTCAGCAGACTGATGGGCCTACAATCTTGAAAACATTGCGCACCTTATTTTTTAGGGATAATAACGAACATAGTCTTATTTCATGCCCCCCAAGTGAGCCTCTCCCTCTTAGAACTCCCTCACAGCTAACATAAAATCACCCTTAATAATATCGCAACACTTCTAGACGAAAGCAAGTAGGAAACCAACTGGTCACGGGGCTCTATCCCCTGTAAGGAAAAAGATCCTCTACCAAGAAGTTTTGAGAGAGGGCTTCCCTATCATCGGTGGAAGACGGGGAAGAAGGTCCAATGCAACCTGTAATAGAAGTCCCTCGCCAATCCCTGATATCCTCCTACCAAGTGAAGAGGTGCTCACCCACTATGATACGGGTGATGGAGTTGACTCTTCTCTTTCCCAAGGCAATGCACTGGAAGTATGAAATATTCCTATCCCCTTCCTTGATCCATCTCTCTCGACCTCTGCTTCCAACAGATCTGTTCCCTTGTGAAGATATCTTGAAACTCTATCCTAAGAGTGTCCCTAAGCCTTCTATCCGCATCATCCAGTAGCCCTGCCTTCCCCAAGCAGTCCAATCCCTCAATCTGTTGCAGTATCCTACCTTTAGCAATTCTGCCTGATAGGGTTTTATCTGCACCCTATGCCTTGAGAACCTGTGCCACATGCTTCATTTTGCCCACCCAAAAAAAAAAACTATTTAAATATATGCAACAAGTAACATCTCCAAATTGCTTTAGCACAAAAGCAACATGTCATCTACATACATGTGTGATAAGCAACAGTGCATTGCAACCATCAAACCACCCTTATCCCCATTGCATGGACAATTATGTTTTTTTCATCACAAGAGCAAGAAGCAAAGATGAAGTAAAATGAACATGCCAAATAATTGTTTCAAAAAAACCAAACAGCACAATAGATTAAATGGAAAACTCAGACATGGTAACAAGACAATTTTTCATCCAAAAAAATTCTAAGAACCTCCAAAATTGAACATTGTAGGATCAGATTACAAGCAACTCCCTGTTTATACAATTGTATTTTTCTTGGTGCATTACAAATTCCACCCCAGAAATTTAATAAAAAACCCAACATTGTGGGACACCGTGTTCAGCAACCCCAGTACACAGAGTTGCAATTTTCCCATTTTCAAGGTCATAGACAAATCCTAAAATGCACCCTTATATGCATGCCTCAAGTGCATCCGGGTGTTATCAAAATTACCATAAATCAATGACCAACACTAACAGGGTTTTCTTTCCTAAAATCAAGGCAACCCTATACTCTCATTAAATGAAATGAGCTATGTTGTCAGAAAATGTGCAATATATGAAAAAAATATCAATCACATCTGCAGTCTCTGAAGAACAAAACCTGCTCTAGCTGTTTTATACACTCTGCTGACTTGGGGTCATCAGGGATTAGATTGACCTCTTTCATTGCACATAATGCTCCAGTATGCCTGTTAAAGAAGATATAATTGTTCTCAGAGCAAACATTAAAAAAGAAACTTGGAAATCACTATCATCGAATTTGGTTCACCTAGATACCTGTTTGTAGCAACATAAACATTTCCAAATGTACCACTTCCAATAAGTTTCCCTTTCTGCCACTGATTTGTCATAGATGCTACCTCATGTTTTGGAGGAGTTTGAAGAGGAAATGGCGGTTGTACTGGAGCCAAGCCCCCTGGAGGGAGGGGCAATGGGTGGACATTAACATTATTATTGCTATCATGCCAAACAGCAGATGGCTCAGGATACTTTGGGTGCAATGGAGATGGAGGTGAACTTGGAGTTCTTGACCGTCTTCCCGGGCTTTTCACAGTTGGACTATATAATGGTGAATGGTCAGGGCTAGGAAATGTTTTCTCTGGTGAAGTTTGGGTAGAGCATCCAGCTACCATATCTGCAGAAGGAAATTCTGGTGCTGACCAAGTCACAGGACCACGGGGAGGAACAGGATTGGAAGGGAAGAAGTCTCCAGTGCTCAATCTTCGAGGACTAAGTGCAGGGCTTGATAAACCACTAGTCGGAGCACTTCTAGTTGGAGGCGCAATAAGCCTGAAATCGACACTCTCAGCAGCACTTTGATCTTGAAAAACCATCCTACTATGGCCAGAACTAACTCTAGCAGATACAACATCTTCAGGCTCATTATCCTTGCGCCTGTTATGGAACGCCAACCTACTGCAATAGGAGTCAAACATTTTTTTCAGATGCACAGTACAACATTTGAAGGCCTAAAAATATTTGCAGTATGACAAACAATTGTGGAGATCTTCCCTTTAAGAACAAAGATATATCAATCATTAGTACGTTTAAATTGCATCAAAACATAGATGCCCAGGGATAGGAGTGTTGGACAATGCAATGATCTTCAGATAACAAGTCAAAATGTCTTTTTACCGATTTATAATATATAGATAGAGGCAGTACAAATAAGGTAGGAGGAGAGGATCCTCCACGCCACAGTCAAAGACCCAATGACAGTGACAAACTCAAAATAAAATGCCATGTTCCAATATGAAACCTACTCCATTATAGACTGAAGGTATACAACATAAGCTATACTTGCTCAAAGTAAACAATCATTGTGTTCCCTCCAAGTGAAAGTTCTGTTAATAGCAAAAAATCACATAAACAGCAGAAAGGAATTTCAGTTATACAGGAGCATACCACATTTCAAAGACTAAAAAAGTCATACATCAAAGATGGAAGATAAATGTAAAAGATAATATTATCATACAGCCAAGATGAACAGAAAAATAGAAGACAACATTAATGCAGGATGTGGCATGAGGTCATGAGAGGCAAGCTTCATAAAGATTTGTGATACTTCACTCTTTCTAGTGATCATGGCACTGGTTCTTCTATCAGCTTCGCAACTTGCAGAAAAATCTTGTCCAACGACAGTCAATTTATTGCACAAGAACCCACTTCATTTCAGAGGCAACTGCAAGTGTATTTTTTTTTTACAGATGAACTATGGAGCACAGGGAGAGAAGTCTACTGTTGATCAGCCTAGGGGCACCACTTTCATAATTCCTACAAACAGATCAACGCACCAACTAATGGTCCTCTTAGTAGAAGAGAGCAAACTACTTACTTTGTTGAAATGTCCAATACATCAATGAAGATCAATCAAGGAGATCCTATGGTTGAATTACTGACCTAAGAGGTTTCATTTCAAGCATTTCACTTGGTGAAGAAGATAATCTCGCAAGCACAGACCACAATTGTTTTCATCCTGTAGATGTTAGGGTCCTTTTTTCCCCTTGAAGTAGATGTTCGGGACTCGTGGGTGAAAAAATGAATTCTCAATTTAGACACACTACAGAGACGGATTTGGCTTTATCAATATATTGCATAACAGATTAAATTAGTCAACTTTCTAGCCCATCAGATAAAAACTAAATTACCTACCAGAACATCTACAATTTGCCATTAATTTGTTCTCACCTTACAGGTTTGGCTGAAGACAACCTCTCTCCGGTTGGCTCCAGAAGCGAATAAGAGGATTCGGAGGTCCCACTCGCTTCCTCCCCGACCCCTCTGCCCAAGGTCTCCTGTGGTGAAGGCAGCTGATACCCCACCTTCTCCGGAAGGGGCAGAGGCTGCGGCCTCAGCGCCGACCTCGCCGTCCCCGAGAACTTGATCGCCGGGGACGACTCGAGGCTGCTCGCCGACCTCGTCACCGGCGTCAACGCGCCCCAACTTTTCCTGCCGCCGCCGCCCACTCCCTCCATCCCCAGCCCCTCCACGTCCAGGTTCGTCAGGTGCCGGAGCTTCCTCTGCCGCGTCAGCCGCGGCTGCTGGTGGTGCATGTCCCGCCGGCTCCACACGATCCCGAAGTCCCGCCGCTGCCGCCGCGGCGGGGATGACGACGAGGACGAACACTTAGGGGACGATGACTCGGACGACGGAGACTGAGCGCTCTGCGAGCGGGCGCTCTGCGAATTCCCCCCGCCACCGCTGCGATTCCACCACGGCATCTCAGAGATCTCCTCCGCTCCTCCCGCCGCCGGAAGAGGAACATGTTATGTCGGAGCCCCTCCCCCTGCCCCACCCTCCTCTATAATATCCCCCCCTACCGGATCTCCGGCACCCACCCCGACACCGTCACCGATTCCCCCCACCTCTACAGCCGCCGGCCATGAACCCTAACCTCAGATCGGAGATGTAGCAGAAGGCGAAACCCAAGCCCTAGATCGGAGACGGAGATAGGGAGGAGGAGGAAGGGGTTGGGTGGGCTTCCGGAGCTCGCCGCTTGCGTCTGTCCGTTGCTGGGAGGGGTGACCACGCGCCTTGGCGGTTTGACACGTCCGCGGTAAGCGAGAGGGGAATTGAGGAGTCTCGGCCCCGAGGGCCGTAAAATATTTGGGTGTTTAACTTATGTCAAACTTGCATAGTCTCACGACTCTCACCAAAGTCGTCGGAACCATTATAATGCCCCTTTTGTGTGCAACCCTTTTTTTCGTTTGTTATCTACTGTAGAGGGAGATCTCATGTCATATTGTTACTTATGTTAATTACTACTCTACCCCTAAATCTTTATAAATGACTTCGTACCCTACCCCTATCTTATTTGCCTGTTTGCCCTTGAAATCTACTGACTAAGATTTTTAAAGGTTAGAGTTTAGAGATATATATGTATTATTTCTAAAGACACGGTAAAGGCAACACAAGTTGATTATTCGTTTGGACCAGTTGTATCGATATTTTATTAATATAATATGATATGATATCACATCGTATTATATTATTATGTATTAAAAGTAAAATTTTATATAATAAAATTTTATTATAATAAAATAAGATTTAAAATTATATGTAATTTAATTGATCAGAGAGTCATAAACGTGGACGAACGATTTTTTGTTTGAATCTCACGATCGACATTAATTTTTTACGTTTTTCTTAAAAATAATGAAGAATTCAGTAAAAAATGTGAAAAAAAATTATTGCTCTTGAATTTCGAATTTCGAACTTGAAACTCCCATTCTAAAGAAACACCTTTAACAAATTTAACTATCAAGAGACATTAAATATAAAATAATATATATATATATATATATTTAAAAATATATGAGTACCGTATCGATTACGTAGTATGCACTGATCGTATCAATTTGTGACTAGTACAATTCGATACATGCGATACGTAATATATTAGATCGATACATCAAATCTTAGTTTATTTCATGATTTGCACTTTGCATAATCACATGTTATGGTCAGCACCGGTAGTGTAAGACCATAGCAACATAAATCATCGTATCAACACGCGGTATGATATAGTTCAATATCTTTATTTTTAATATAATAATTATTTTTAATTAAAAATAATTTTAATAAAAAATATTCTTGACACAATATATACACAATATTATATCATACTATCATACCATGCTAAATAATATAATTGAAAAATTGACACGATTCGATCCGACCATACGATAAATCTTAATTTATTATTACAATTTTGATAAAAAATTAGTTTGTTCTTAAATATTTTAATAGTATAGTGATAAATTAGTGGTATAAAAGTTACTTATAAGATTTTAAGTGTATTGAAATAATATTTTTTACTAGTATTTTAATTTTTTATTTATCACTCTTTCGTCGGGCTTCAGCCGCCTATTAAAATGAGGACGGAAACATTAACTATAAATTAAATATGAGTCAAGTAAATTCTCTCTCTCTCCTTCTCCTCCCTCTCGGTCAAATTAGAGACCTTACTACGATAAGATTCATTATCATTACACCTACTAAATATCTTAATGTCTAATCTTAATAAGTAATGGCTAAAATTTAACACCCTTTTTTATTTCTTGGAGACGACTTTAATATGGGTTGCTTCGATAATCACTCTCTTTTGAGAAATGTTTTTGTACGGCCATGGATCGGTGCTCTGTAAAGAAGACAATTTCAGACTTCAAAAATCTCGTCAGAAAATAGTCTCGTGAGTTACATGGCACGATGCTCCCACTCTTCACATCTGACGGAGCCTCTGAAACAGAAAGTTACAAAGTACAAAGCGAACTATAAATTCGACGGTCATCCATCGTCATTGTCGTCGTCATCACGTAGGTAGAGAGAGGTTAGCTATAAATAAAAGTTTTTAGATCACTGATTGGCTCATTTAATTCTTTTTAATTTTATTTCTTTACTTGAACATATATAAGGCTCTGAATATTCTTTTTTTAATCACTGATTAGCTCATTTAATTCTCTTTCTTTACTAAAATTCCATTCACATATATCCTAAAAAAATTGAGAATATAAACACTCCTTAAAAACATGTTTGTTAACCGATTAAGTTAACATATCAGATGAGAGAGAGAGTGATCACTTGTAGATGTGTTAATCGGAGTTGATTAGCGCAAATGATCTCGTGAGATCGTTTACGTTAATCGGTTAGAAGAAAGTAGCTAAGGTGATTTAACTCCATTATGCCCCCCCCCCCCCTCCCCCAACGGCCGCAACATGGCGCCAACATGGCGGTGACATTTTTCTGCATGCCCACGAGGAAATGTCGTCAATACGGTCCACATCAGACCAATAGAAACGCGAAGAAGGAATTCTCGGCGGGGGGTGGGGGTGCACACGCGGCCGAAGCAAGATTTGACCCTCTTTTTTTTTTTTTTGGCGAAGAAGCCCCGACTCCTTCAAAGGTCAGATGTAGTGTGAGCAAGCTTTCTCACATGTTTTGGTCTCCGTACGTAAAAGATGACTTTTTGGGGTCTTGCCTCCCACGAAACTTCCTTTGACAAGGCATTTGAAAAAGACCAAAAAAAAATATATATATATATTGATTGATGGAGTGCATTTCACTGCGTACCTTTTGGTGTGCGGTTTGGGAGGAGGTAACGATGGTTTATATCGATTGTAAGGGAGGTATGAAAGGGAGGATGACAGGGACAGGTTTATCTCTACTTATTTTAAGTGGAATGATTTATTATTTACTTTAATTAATATATATATATATATATATATATTATATTATGTTTGTAAATGGAGTGAAAGCATTAGCATTTATATTTCATATACTTTATGAGTTCAAATACATGATAGCCACCGGGCTGGAAAACTAATATCCACATCTGTAATTAACAAATAAAGGCAGATGCCAACTAGATGCCATAGCGTAAGTATAATGAAGAACAAAAACCATGTTAAATTATGATGTTTCCAAAGTCTATCAAGTGAATGAATAATGACCTATATTTTTTTAACGAAAATCTTATGAAATTAACTTATAAAATTAATGAGTAATATTTTGTGCACCGAATTCGGTGCACAGAGTTAACTCAAATTGTAATATCTTCTATAAATTTTTTTACTCGACGAAAAATACAGGAGTAAAATATTTGTAGGATTGAAATATTTTATTATATGAATGAAATAAATAGTATAAAGTTAAAATATTTTATTAAATTTTATTTTTATAAAAAAATATTTTACTTTTGTAGTGTTTTATCCTTATAACAAAGATTTCGTTCATGTAATAAATATTTTATTTTTATAAAATATTTTATTCGTTTATTTCTATAGTCAAACAAAATATTTCATTCTTATAACAAAATATTTCATTCCTATAATAAAAAATTTCAGTCTTATAAAATATTTCAGTCTCATATTTTTTTGCGGAACAAAAAAATGAGTTGATCAAGTCTGACACGGGAATGACGCGGGACGTCTTTTTTTTTATAGAAAATAGTCATTTTAACTTGTTGGGAGACCAATGAGAGGAGAGGTTATAATTTAAATTGACTTTATACACCAGATTGGATGTACAAAATGTTATTTAAAATTAATTATATGTCAAAAAGTATATCGGTATCCATTTCTGAATCAAATACATAGCCAATATGAACATGAATTAAGAGGCGAATAAGTATGGATTTGTCGTCACCTCATGCGTTAGAGTTGATGCAGAGGATCGATGACAACTACAAGCGTGCGAGGGGGATTAGGACGCCCATCCCGGGAAAGCTTCCTCTCTTGACACGTACGGCGCTTGGAAAAACCCAGATCAACGCCAAGCATTGGGATTTGAATTAAGTTTTTATTGCCTCTAAGAAATTAAATGGGAGTGCGAGCATGATAAAGTACATTAGGGGTAATTGCAAAAATAATTCTCTCGTTACAACAATCATGTAATTACTATCTTTATTTTAAGTATTGTTACAAATAATCTCGTTACATTGTAATACTCGTAGAAATATCCTTACCATCAATTGATTTAAGTATTTTGTTAAAATATGTTATTTAATTCTTATTCACCTTTGACCAATTTTTAAGAAAAAAGATAAAAATATCTGTAGTCTCGGCAAAACTATTTCTTTCTCTTCACACATCTATGCCTTTTATCTCTACTTCTTTCTTTTTCTCACGATATGCCAGTAAAAATGACACCTTTTATCGGGGTAATTTTGTCTAAAATATAATTTCATAGATCGAAACATAAGATATAAACGATAACTAACCTGGTGGGGTAATTCTGCACTAATATTCATTTGATAGGATTATGTATAACAGTATCTAAATAATTTTTACCGTGATTCTGCCCACACGAGGGAGTACTCTAGGGATTGTTCAGAATTTGTATGTACTCTGACAAGGAAATAAAGAAGGTAAGTAGCCTTTTGTGCCGTACACGGGATTGGATTGCACATCATTAAGGTCATATTTATATCATCTGACCTAATTTGTTCTAAGTTGGTGGAGTTCACAACAGTAAAAACAAAAATCGAGTAAATCATTTTTTAATGAATGCTACCAATCTAAAATTAATTAGGTCAGTTGGTGATGAAGTCGATCATATTATCTTACTAATGCAATATGATCTCACCTCCAGGTGCATGAGTCAAGTCGGAACCTCACACGAACCCCCCTTCACACGAACCCCCCTTCAGGGTCAAAGGTGTGTGAGAGAGAGGGAGAGAGTAGGTGGTGAGGGCGAAACCTCGCGGGTACTCGAGGCTTGGAAACTAGCAGAACTATCTGTGTGAAATGGATGCTGATTAGTATATTACAGTGAGGTTAACTTTCTATTGCATGTCATTGAAGTGGTTGCATGGCACAACAGTTTATTCCCTACTACACTCGGTGTTAATTATCCTGGTCAGATAAGTAAGATTAGTTTGTTAATCATCTTATATCTCTCTCTCTCTTGACCATCTTTAAAAGGACCACCTGAACAATTCAAACAACCCCCTCAGGTTTGTTCACACGAGGTTTCACACTTCCACGTGTTTTTATTAAAGAATAGCTAACTGTTCTTTATGCTTGGAAGTACAAAGCCAACTTCACTCCTAACGAATTCTACCTTATTATTTCTTTCACGTTGAATTTGGAAATAATTTTAAGGCTTTCTTTATTTCTCAGACGGGATACGGCGTTCGACCTTTCACTCGGGGTCGAACAAGACTCTTGTGTGTGAGGGAGAGTGTGGGCCCCCTACTATTTTCTCTCTCATCGAACACGCCATCCGCCCGACGGTTCGAATATCAAACCGACCATAAGGGAAGTGATTTTGTCAAAATACCTAGAGAGAGAATAAACAATCTTTAGATAATTTTTGAGAATTTTGAAAGTGACTCATTCTTTCTGTCTCTCTCTAAAGCCTCAAAATCTCCCCATTTGAAAATGTGATAGATGCACCTTTGAAAATAATTGTGAGGGTGGAGATTCCAACTATTGGAATCAATTTTAATCATTGGAATCCTCATCCCTCTTAAGAGCATGTTTGGTTGGACTTATTTGAAAATTTTAATTATTAGAGTTCCCTATAAAATTTTAAGCTGAACCAAATAAATCATACGTCCTCGACTTCTATGTCCAGACTGATTTTCTAATTAAAGAGAGGACACATGAGGAGGGGAGTTAAAAAATCCTCAGAAGTCTTTCGTGGAGCTTACGAGTCTTAAGTGGATTTCGATGCACATCCATCAATTAATGTCATGTTTAATATCCATCTAACATTTAACCAACCGTTTAATGTTACACTTATGTTAACTCAATATTTAAAAGGTTAGAGAAAGGTTATGACACGATAGACAAGATGGTGAGAGGGGAAAGATATCCAAAATACAATTTTTTCTTATAAAAATCTTGACGCATTTGGTTCATGTACGTGTGTATTTCACAAAAGAGAAATTTTTAGAGACTTTCGGGGGAGAGATTGCCTAAATTCTATGTGGATTGTACAGCTAAATAAAAATAATAAAAAGAGGGTGAAAGTCAAAGAACGAACGGGTAATGAATGTGGTCTGTATAGGGTCGTGTTCAAATGAACGCGATTTCGACTCAAGTCGCGTTCAAAATAAGAATCTTAAGCTCCGTTTTGTTTGGGGTTTATCCCATAGTTATTCACTTTTTAGTCTAAGTTTAAGTCCTTTTGATTTGGCGGGATCAAATTTTAGTAATCTATTTAAAAATGACTTAACATAACTTAAGTCATATTAACTCATCTCCCCTCTACAGGTGGGATAGTTTAATCCTATACCATGTCAAAGCAAAAGGTGTTAAGTATGAGATTGTTTAAGCTACTTAAATTTAATCGGATCATCTTTAATCTTCAAACAAAGCGGAGCTAAATAGATAGCAAATTAGATGAAAAAAATCATGAAAAAACAAACTAAAATCACACACACTAACGAACGGCAGGCGTATATAAAACTAGCATGACGCGTGATTACCAAAAGATATAGATGTGAAAATTGACATCCACTCAGTCAATCAAAATAATGATGATATACAAAAATAGATAAGGAGGGGATGATATGATCACAAGTAAATGAATTAAATAAGATGATAAAAGATTGGAAAATATCATGATCGTCACCGAGGACTTATACCTCATAGTGGAGAGGAAACCCGTGATTTGGCGGCTCTAATTGAGTTAATCCTCCCTAGACTGAAGGAGAAGAATCCTAACATGATTAGGGAACTTCCACGATCGAATCGAACGTTGGAAATTTTCCTAAGATGGACTCTAGAGAGATTACGATCGGAGGAACGAGTTTCGGCGAGATTATATTTACTTTTGAGAACGCAGTCTTCACAGTGAATGTGATCACGAAGAACGCATTCACGCGATACCACACGAAGAACGCATTCACGCGATACACCACGTTCACGGTGGACCAGTCAAAGGCACAATTTTGAATTTTGAATTTTGAATGAACGCGACCTAAGTAACGACCGTGACATGAATGAACGCAGTCATACCATAGGCCGCGTTCACGCCAAGTTGATCAAAACATGCATTTGACTTCCAGAGTATGAAAATTAGAATTTAAAGTCTTAGACCGGACTAAATGTGCTCACAAAGAGTAAGAGGATCAATCTAATAAATTTAGGATGTCATCGAGGAGAATAAAGGAATGAATCAACTTATAAATCGAAAATAGGTGTATACAATACGGTGAAGAGATTTTTAAAAAAATCTCACCATCATCGTCCGTTCCAAATTAGTCGTAAGTATAATCAAATGAGTCAATATCAAATTAGATTTCTAAAAAAGTAAAGATTGAGATGAGTAGATAGAGATGGCGATAAAAGAAAGATGAGATTTAAAAATTGTCAAAATCTGTCTAAACTCATCTCTCTCTCTCTCTCTATTAGATTATGAAAAAAATTCATAATGCAACTACGAGAGTTTGAGTCATTACTCCATGAATGTGTTAACTAATCTCCCCCCCCCCCCCCCCCCCAACTCACAACTCACTTGGACGACCATACACCAGACCTTGCCTAGCTGGTCTCCACTCGAACCCATTGAACGGGGAAGGGTCAAATCAAAAGCATTAGGCGACAAGGCTACTTGTCAGGGTTTCCCCCCTTCAATTTGTTGTTAAACAAGTGGGCATGAAAGGGCTCACCCGGTTAAGTTGGGAGGGACGACTAGGTAGGAGGCCGAGTCTCCTTGACTCCCTCCCCAGTCCCCCACACACACAAGGTGTTTTCAGATCCACGCATTGAACCCCAAAGACAGGCAAATCCTAGAGACTCGAGATGTCAACGCATGCAAACGATGAGATGTGTCGATAAGTTTGAACGTCCACCCAATTGCTCCGCAGGAACACGGAGTGCCGGCAAGACGACAAATGACAGCTAACAGAATGAGAATTCAACGGTGAGAACTTCTTGTACCGATGGATTAATGGTTTCTCCTATTTTGTAACCCCCCAAAAGAGAGAGAGAGAGAGAGAGAGACTGATTTGTGTCACTAAAATAAGTGAGAAGAAGATGTATTGAGAAAAGATGAAAGAAGTCGATGACGGGAATGCATGGCGTACACCTAATTTCCTGCGGATGAACGTAGAATTTGAAGCTAGAACTTTTCAACATCATCACAAGATCTATTCCAACCAAGGTTCGTCTTATCACTAGATTGGAGTGTCAGACATACGGTAGCCTATCGATTCGTTGCAAGCCCGACTCGTCCGTGTGACTTTTTTTTAAGGATTTTTATTTATCATTCTCTATAAATAAGTATATTTTCTTATTAATCTTTTAAATATAACTATCTTTTAAACTTTATAATCTTTGCCGTTTTTCTTAAAAGTCCTTGTCGTCAAATCCTATAATCAGAGTGAGATCAAGCCCGAGTTAAATTAACTAAAATCTAGTAAAAAAACCAAACTTATCTTAGTTAAAATGTCAATCTCACCTCACTCTCTCTCACTTCATACATGGTAGGACAGGGGGTTGCATGGTTGGGGAGGGAGGTGTTACAGGGTCGTGGAGGGGGGGGGGGGGAGTGGTGGATGTAGGGTTGGGGAGGGGGGGGGGATGGTGTTGCAAGGTCGGGGAGGTGGGGGGGTCTCTTACTGGCGAGTAGGGTAGGAGGTCCGACTGACAGGTAGGGTGGGCTTTGACTGTGGGGAGGGGGGAAGGTGGGGGGTGCGGCACTCCGGCATGTGGCCACGATGTGCTCCGTTTGTAAGGAGGGGGTCTATCTATGGGCATGGGGGAGGGTGAGGGATAGGGTTGTCAATGAGTCGGGTTTGGGCCAGGCCGACCTAACCCCGGCCCTGACCCTACTCATTAAGTTTAAAGCCCAAGTCTGGCTCGGGCCCGGGTTATGTCGGGCCGGGCCCGGCCCGGTCGGGACATATTATTTTTCTAAAACATAAGGCCCGACTCATGCCCGACCCGACCCGACAAAAAAAACAACAACAATAATAACAAATATACAAAGATCAACAATTATGATTAAACTTTAAAAGATGAGATCCTCCTGACAAAAGACTAATAAATAAATAAGATTTTAAAAAGCTCCACTTTCAACTGTCCGTGATCATCATCAACACTTCATCTCCCAAAAATGACAAACATGTAGAGAACTCGGAGGGTCATAAAAAATGAATCGTTGTATTTTTCATGATCAGTGCCAGCAGATCACAATTCGTAACTGATCTATCAATAACTGATGACTATGAGGGCCAACGAAGATTTAACAACGGATTTGACAAGTTCAGAGCACACATCCCCTCCTTCGCGTAGCCAAGCCAACAAGATAGGATGTTGAGGCATAGATCGGGGAGCAGACGAGAAAAAACACACAAAGTAACTGCAAATGACCACAAAATACACACCAGACATGCGACGATCAGAGAAACAAGGGAACCGAAAAGACTCACCGTCCATCTCAATGACCGGGTTGGGGACCTTGATCTTGTTGAATGCTATGGCAGGCAGATCCACAAGGGGGAGGAGACGGCGGTAGCAACTTTCCAGGTGAGGAAAAGAGCGAGGCGGCTGGACACACCTAACCACTAAAAGGAGACGAGAAATGGGTGGGGTGTGTGCCATGTGGGGGAGAAGAGAGTGATAATATCAATGGCAGAAGAAATTAAAAATAGAATTAAAAAAGATGATTTAAAGTGGCATTCGTCGTTCGCGCCTTACACGAGACGGTAGTATGTCTGAGGATTAGGGCTATCAAGTGTGGCGGGAGAATGGGTGCGACATTTATATTTTACTCTCCTAATATTTTTTCATTGTCACAAAATGACAAGAAGGTAACCTAAGGTCGGGCCGGGCCGACCCGATGGGCTTACTCAAAAGCCTGAGTCAGGCCCACTTAATACTCGGGCTCAGACTTTTAGGCCCTACTAAAAGCCCAAGGGCTGAAAAGAGACTTGCTGATGGGGACACCGGGCCCCACTACCAGACGCCGCACCCCCTCACCCCCACACCGAGCTTGTGACTCGGAGATTCGGCTGCCGGAAGGCTCGACGTCACGTATTTATGTATTGCGTGTGTATTGTGTGTAAAATACATATATTAGTACATGTATATTTACTTTCGTCTTATTAGGTTAGTAATAGTCAAAAGTTGTTGTATTTTATTTTATTAAACCCACAAAGTCAATAGTTGACTGTTGGGTTTTGTCTTATAAGGCTCGGGTATAAATGTTATTAGGAAAAGCTTATGGGTATGAATGTTATAGTCTCCTCCTATATAAGGAAGGCTAAGGGTGTATGTTTTGATATGATGAATTGAATGAAGCTTTGGTTTGTACGTGAGAAGAGTTCTCCTCCTCTTGCATTTCCTTCTCTCAATTCCCTTGTGAGAAGAGTGTGTCGCCCGGTGTGAGACCGTCCGGCGTGAGGCAGAGCTGCGCGAGATAGCAACCTATCCAGTCCCGTTCGTGTTATCGGATTTGCCGTCGATCCTTCCCCCGACGCCGCCGCGTCAGATTTGGTATCAGAGTCTAATAACGGCGCCTCCCCAGGCCCCGACGTCCCCGTCGTCTCCTCTTCTCTCTCTCTCGGTTGTTAGAGTGAGAAAAAAAAAGAAAAAAGAAAAAAAAGGAAGGAGAGAAGCAGAAAAATATCTCGGTTGATAGATCTGAGAAAAAAAATTGAAACAGAAAAAAAAAGTTTTCTTTCTCTCTCCGTTAATCGCTCTCTCTCTCTCTTTTACTCTCTCTCTCGGTTCTCTCTCTGTCTCTCTCTCTCTCGGATTCCCTCTCTCCCGCGTCTCTCTCTCTCTCTCCCTATCCTTCACTCACGTCCTCTCTCCCCTGCGAACCACCACCTCCTCAAGGCAACCCCCGGCCAACCGTCACCACGTCCACGGCGCCAACAAGCTCGCCGGCAAGCACCCCTGCCAAGCCCACCGCGTCGACCACCGCCGGCCGATCTCTCCCTCCCACTCCACCTCTGCTACCGCCGTGACCACACCCCCTGTCGCCCACGCCGTCCACTGCTGCACCAGCCGCCCTGCGCTTCCACCTCCGGCAGCCGCAACCCAGCCGCACGCCCACCGTCGCCGGCAGCCCCCTCACCGCTCCCGTCCGGCCACCCATAGTCCCCGCTTCCCACCTCTCTTCCTCTCACCGCCAACGGCCACTGCATGTGAACCCCCCTCTCACTCCACCGGACACACACGCGCATCCGAAGCCTCCCCCACACCCTCTCTAACCTACGGCACCTCGCCCGTGCGTCCTCTCCCTCTAACCTCCGCAACTGCCGCGGATGCCTCCCTCACGTCGCCGGTCACACCGCGAGCCCTCCTTCCTCATCGCCAGCAGGACCTCCGTGACCATCCTCCCGCCGCCGCTCTCCTCATAGCCTCCGATCGGTCCTGCTAGCACCCGCGCCGTCCTGGCCCATCTCCCGCTTGGTTTTCTCTCTCTCTGACCCAGCGTCCCTGCGTTTCGCCGCCTGCCGGCTTTCTTGACCTACAGAAACCGTGGGAAACGCAGGATAGATTTGAAAAGTTTGAAAAGGGTGTTTGAAAAAAAAGGAGAAAAGGTTTGAAAAAAAAACGTGTGGATAAAAGGTTTGAAAAAAAAGGGTAGGTGAAGTGTTGAAAAAAAAAGGGGCTTTAGAAGTCATAAAGAGAGGGTTAAAAAAAGGAGGTTGAAAGTTGAAAAAAAGAGTGTTAAATATATATAATATATATATTTGAGATATATATAATCTTATATATATATATTTATATATATCTATATATATATTCTTGGATTAATTGATTGTGACACCAAAAGTCAACAATGACAGTTTGACCGGTGCTAAGGTCACCCAATAGTCGACAAAAGGTCCGTAAAGTCCGGAACGTACGTGCCATTGAGTCTCCCTACGCTAAGAAATCTTAGATTGATTTGTTCCTCTGCGAGGAAAAATTTTCAAATTAAGTGATTTTGTAATAAATTAAAACCTTCCTGCGCGGAGTGAATTCATTGTAACCATTCAAGCTTCGTCGACGCCGTGCGGGCCCGCACGTCCCCGCTCGCCTTCATCTCCGGTCGGAGCTAGACTTCTCAGTCAGCTAGGTACGTGCTCCAATCACTTGCTCATTTAGTATCATTTCTATTGCCGTGCGATGAAGTAAGAGAGAGCCCGATCCATACTGTGACGACCCAGAGCTCCGGATACCGATATACCGATAACATCGATACACCGATACCAAGAACTGAGGAAGCCACCCAAGAGGCTGATGAGGCCCCTGAAGGGTTAGTGGAGTTTGCTGAGGAGTTGCATAACGAATTGAGACCGCAGACCCGCAATATTAATTAGGATAGCAATTAATAAATAAGTGCGGAAGCAATTTAAAATATCAGAGTGGTAAAATATATACAATAGTCCAGATTTACAAATAACAGAGGTCCACTGTACAACTACACGGGGCATACCCCGGCTCAAAAGAACAAAAAGATAAACCGACAACAGCTGGCACTCTAACGACGGTCGGCACAACCACGAGAAGGACCGGCGGACGACTGGGGCGGCTCACCTGAAAGAAGGAAGGGTGAGTCACAGCCAGACTCAGTAGGGGTCACGCGGATCCCTACCTCACACTAAACAGACAAGCAGGCAAATGTAAAAGTAATTAGAGCATGCATTTAAATAATAACCAGGCAGATGCACAAATTAATAAATAATAACGACAGTAAATAAATCTACCAACAGAATAAACTATCACTAACCAAGTGAAGTGAGAGACGGAACAACCCACTAGAAGAACAAGACCAGATGCGTCCACCGACGGCTTATACTGCGTCTCGGCAACTCGCAAGTCTGGAACGTGACAAGCGAGAGGTGTAACAGGACCAAACCAAGTACTAGTCAAAGCAACACTCGTCAGTGCCAGTCCAAGTCTCCGACCACGTGTGCACACACTGACTCCTGCCTAGAGCTAGGTCTCTAGCTAGTCCCCCCCCCCCCGTTGGACGCAACAGTAACTGCAGGGGCCCATGGTAACTAGCTTACAAAGCGTTCATTGGGAACACCCCTCCACCTCTCCCGGGTGGGACGACACGCTTAGTCGCTGGGCTACGACTAGTGGTTCCATCATAAGGAAAGAGAAAGTAATTCCATCGGGATCTAATAACAAGCCATCGGTCATAAAACAACTTAAACATGGTATATATATAACGTGGAATGCATTAGAAATTGACCATGCATGCTTTTAAAAACTAGGGGAATGTAACGGTCTAGGGCTGCCGCGTCACAGGGTGTGACGGTGGAGGAAGGGTGCGCTACAGGTCTGTGACGCGTCCCTGGCGGGCCGTCAGGTCCAGGCTGTAACGTGCCAGGGCAGGGGCGTTACGCGAACGTAACGCGCCTCCCCTGAGCCGTTACGCCACGCGAAGCCATAAAATATAGAGTTTTCTACAATGATCAGGCAGGGTGTGACGCACGCCCGGAGGCGCGTCACGAGGCCCTGACGGCCGCCCGACGGACCGTCAGGCCAACCGCCTTACCGGGTCATCTATAGCCAAAAGAAATGTAACAGTCGTGGGCTCGACCGTTACACAAACTGTGACGCACCTACTTAGGTCCGTCACAGGACTGTAACGCGTCCCATGAGGACCGTTACCAATGTGACTGCTCCTGGTAGGACCGTCACACTGTCTGGGTTACGGACGGGTTAGGTTCAAAACCGAACTCCCTCTCGGTCGAGCCGGATCGACGGGAAAATATGGAAAAGCTGTAAAACCTGCCAAACCATACCATTCTACAACTAATCTATACATCAAAACATAAAAACGATGCCCATGAAGTGATTTTCTAGAATTTATGGCTAAATTACACTAACATGGGGTTTTCATGGAAATCGAGGGAAACGACATTAGACGGACGTGCATGTGATGCCAATGCGATCCTAGCGAGACAAGGATTCCATCCCCCTACCTTAATCGCGACGAAAACGGCGATTCGGTGCCGAACGGACGAAGGGACGCCGCGGCTACTCTCTTCCCCACACGCCTCCACATACCGCGGATCGAGACAAAGCTGGCGTCCATGCGATCCTCGCGTCGAGCCCATCCTGACGGTACCTCCCGTGCCTCGATCGGGGCCTGTCCGGACCGAATCAGAGAGGGAGAGAGAGGAGAGATCGTGAGAGGGAGAGAGGAAGAGAGAGAACGAGTGAGGGAGAGAGAGTTCGATGGGAAGAGAGAGAGAGAGAGAGAGAGAGATATATATATATATATATATATTATTATTATTATTATTGAAAACTTAACTCTAATTGCCATTAATCTTAAACAAATTCCAATAAATGCCAAACGAACGCCTAAAAATCCGCAAAAAAAGCCAAAACGATCAGGACAAAGCTTAGATCCGAACTGCTACGAATCCGCTAAGGCACGAGCGCTACAGTCCCTCCCTCCTTAAAGAAATTTCGTCCTCGAAATTTAAACAGAAGGCGAAAGGAGTCAACTGCAAAAATAAAGCATACCTTGGAAATAAAAGGCTGGCTTCCTGCGTGACATAAAATAGACTCGCTTGTATCTGCAGTCAACCATGGCACCATACAATTCCAGCCAGTCCATGCCTAGAATAGCGTCATATTCGGCCAATTTCAATGCATAAAGCTTCACAGGCATCTGCCGATTGCTGAGGACAATAGGGGAATCTTCCAGGCACACCGGAGTGGACATGAAATCTCCAGAGGGTAACTCCACGAGCAAGTTACAGAACACTTTGGTCATTGGCTCCCCAATGCAAGCAAGAAAATCCTCAGACACAAAAGAATGAGTTGCACCAGAATCGAAAAGAACATGAGCTGGACGACCGAAAATCGAAACCGTATCTTCTACCAGATTAGCTGTCACAGCTTCTGCACGAGTGATGTGAGTGACCCTGCCTCTCGGAGGATGGCCGGCTGCAGAAGACTGCTGGGAAGGAACTGGAGCAGGTAGATAAGACGGCTGAGGTTGAGGCGGCGGAGGAAGACAAAACTGAGGCTACTGCGGCTGGGTAAACTACGAGAACTGCACCGGTTTCGGCTTCAGCGGACAGTCTCGGACTATGTGACCCGACTGATCACAGCGGTAACAGACGATCGGCAAAGAACACGGCACGCCTGGATGACTGTCACCACATCTCGGACACGGACGCTGCTGACTCCCGGAAAAATCTTGGCGCGATCGAACAGAAGGAACGTACATCTGACTTGAATCGGAAGGCACCGAATACTCAAACTTCCTCTTCGACTTCTTATTCTTGAATTGCCGGAAATGGGAGTCAGGAGAAAAAGAAACACCGCTGACAACAGGAACGGCAGAAGGAACTCCTGGGACAGACGGCTGGTAAGTCGGCTGAAACTGCACAGTCAGCTGCACCATTCTTGCCTGAGAAAGCCCTCGAGTCCTCGCCATTTCCATCTCCACTGCAACAGCTGCCTGGTACGCTGAATCCAACTCAGACACTCGGGTAGCGAACAACGGTAGGCTCAATTCCGCTTTCAGTCCGCACAGAAACTGCTGAGTCTTCATAGCTTCATCAGCAAAAATACGGGGCGCGTACCTGCCCAATTCGATGAACTTATCTCGGTACTGCAACACAGTCATGTCACCTTGCGTCAGCTCCAGAAACTGGTACATCTTTGCTAACTTAAGGCAGGCTGGAGTGTAAGCACGCTCGAAAGCAGCAACGAACTCTGCCCAGGTGATTTGCCGAAGCGGATGGGAATGGAAGGCAACCTCCCACTCTATAGTCCAGCACGTGCGTGCGATACCTTGAAGCTGGTAAGTAGCCAACATGACTCTCTCATCATCCGCGCACTCCATCGATTGGAACACGCACACAGTAGCATCGAGCCACGATCTAGCTACCTCCGGATCTGATTGACCCTCAAAAGTCGGTGGGTGGAACAGCAGGAATTCCTTTAACGCTCTACCACAACCACCGGGCACTTCTTCACGCGGAGCAGGGTCGACAGAAGCTGGCACAGCTGGGGCAGAGGAAGTGCCACTCTCCTCCCGAGGAGCCCGAGCCTTCTTCCATCCACGAGGCAACATCTTGAATCTAGGAAACACACGATAACAGAAAATCATCAGTAATCACGAGAAACATCCTAAGCCAGCAATGGACGACTCAGTGGACTTACTCTGGACCAGCGCGAGTTTCAATTCCTAATACAAATCCCCAACACCGCTCTGATACCAACTGTGATGACCCAGAGCTCCGGATACCGATAACATCGATACACCGATACCAAGAACTGGGGAAGCCACCCAAGAGGCTGATGAGGCCCCTGAAGGGTTAGTAGAGTTTGCTGAGAAGTTGCATAACGAATTGAGACCGTAGACGTGCAATATTAATTAGGACAGCAATTAATAAATAAGTGCAGAAGTAATTTAAAATATCAGAGTGGTAAAATATATACAATAGTCCAGATTTACAAATAACAGAGGTCCACTGTACAACTACACGGGGCATACCCCGGCTCAAAAGAACAAAAAGATAAACCGACAACAGCTGGCACTCTAACGACGGTCGGCACAACCACGAGAAGGACCGGCGGATGACTGGGGCGGCTCACCTGAAAGAAGGAAGGGTGAGTCACAGCCAGACTCAGTAGGGGTCACGCGGATCCCTACCTCACACTAAACAGACAAGCAGGCAAATGTAAAAGTAATTAGAGCATGCATTTAAATAATAACTAAGCAGATGCACAAATTAATAAATAATAACGACAGTAAATAAATCTACCAACAGAATAAACTATCACTAACCAAGTGAAGTGAGAGACGGAACAACCCACTAGAAGAACAAGACCAGATGCGTCCACCGACGGCTTATACTGCGTCTCGGCAACTCGCAAGTCTGGAACGTGACAAGCGAGAGGCGTAACAGGACCAAACCAAGTACTAGTCAGAGCAACACTCGTCAGTGCCAGTCCAAGTCTCCGACCACGTGTGCACACACTGACTCCTGCCTAGAGCCAGGTCTCTAGCTAGTTCCCCCCCCCCCCCCCCCCCGTTGGACGCAACGGTAACTGCAGGGGCCCACGGTAACTAGCTTACAAACCGTTCATTGGGAACACCCCTCCACCTCTCCTGGGTGGGACGACACGCTCAGTCGCTGGGCTACGACTAGTGGTTCCATCACAAGAAAGAGAAAGTAATTCCATCGGGATCTAATAACAAGCCATCGGTCATAAAACAACTTAAACATGGTATATATATAACGTGGAATGCATTAGAAATTGACCATGCATGCTTTTAAAAACTAGGGGAATGTAACGGTCTAGGGCTATCGCGTCACAGGGTGTGACGGTCGAGGAAGGGTGCGCTACAGGTCTGTGACGCGTCCCTGGCGGGCCGTCAGGTCCAGGCTGTAACGCGCCAGGGCAGGGGCGTTACGCGAACGTAACGCGCCTCCCCTGAGCCGTTACGCCACGCGAAGCCATAAAATATAGAGCTTTCTACAACGATCAGGCAGGGTGTGACGCACGCCCGGAGGCGCGTCACGAGGCCCTGATGGCCGCCCGACAGACCGTCAGGCCAACCGCCTTACCGGGTCATCTATAGCCAAAAGAAATGTAACGGTCGTGGGCTCGACCGTTACACAAACTGTGACGCACCTACTTAGGTCCGTCACAGGACTGTAACGCGTCCCATGAGGACCGTTACCAATGTGACGGCTCCTGGTAGGACCGTCACACTGTCTGGGTTACGGACGGGTTAGGTTCAAAACCGAACTCCCTCCCGGTCGAGCCGGATCGACGGGAAAACATGGAAAAGCTGTAAAACCTGCCAAACCATACCATTCTACAACTAATCTATACATCAAAACATAAAAACGATGCCCATGAAGTGATTTTCAAGAATTTATGGCTAAATTACACTAACATGGGGTTTTCATGGAAATCGAGGGAAACGACATTAGACGGGCATGCATGTGATGCCAATGCGATCCTAGCGAGACAAGGATTCCATCCCCCTACCTTAATCGCGACGAAAACGGCGATTCGGTGCCGAACGGACGAAGGGACGCCGCGGCTACTCTCGGCCCCACACGCCTCCACGTACCGCGGATCGAGACAAAGCTGGTGTCCACGCGATCCTAGCGTCGAGCCCGTCCCGACGGTACCTCCCGTGCCTCGATCGGGGCCCGTCCGGACCGAATCCGAGAGAGAGAGAGAGAGAGGAGATATCGTGAGAGGGAGAGAGGAAGAGAGAGAACGAGTGAGGGAGAGAGAGTTCGATGGGAAGAGAGAGAGAGAGAGATATATATATATATATATATATATTATTATTTTTATTTTTGAAAACTTAACTCTAATTGCCATTAATCTTAAACAAATTCTAATAAATGCCAAACGAACGCCTAAAAATCCGCAAAAAAAGCCAAAACGATCAGGACAAAGCCTAGATCCGAACTGCTACAAATCTGCTAAGGCACGAGCGCTACACATACAGCCAGTCTCCTGAGTGCATCGCTGTGGACGGTAAGAGAAGAGAGCTTGTATGCACCCATCCTTAGGGCCCTACACTGCCGCATTAAGGCACCCTAATTGTTAGGAGGTAGTTCCACAACTACTTCGCCTACGGGCGAGCAACTTTCCCTGACCAGTCCCTTCAAATTGGCCCTTTGCCTATTAGCCAACAAATCGGGTCTATAGCTTGCTAATTTTCGGTCCCAAGATTGCATCATCTAGGTCCGAGCTTGTGCATTCCACGTCGGTCTAGGAATTCATCAGGCCGTCTAGAGCACATTTCAACTCTACAAACACCCATGGATCAGGAGAGATATATGGCCGATCCTGACCTTATCACCCAGTTTGAGGAAATGGATGCAATATTTGATGGCGCGCATGTCGAGTATATGCAGGTTGGAGACATTGCCGAGAGTTCTAGCCAGAAAAGATTGGGTGTAGTTCGATGTATCTCAACACCCCAGGAGGACGATTAGCGTCGAACCTCCATCTTCCAAACCTACGTCATGGTGAACTCTCATCCCTGCAATGTAATCCTTGACAACGGGAGCTGTATCAATGCAGTCTCTTCAGACTTTGTCTCCCGTTTAGGTCTACCTACGCACCCTCATCCAAGGCCATACAACGTGACTTGGGTCGATAACACTTCTATCCCAGTCACCACCACATGTGTCATTCCCATCCAATTCCAGTCCTACCAATGACAAATCTTATGTGACGTAATGCCTATGAAGGCCGGGAGCGTCATCTTAGGACGACCATGGATCTATGATGTAGACCTCGCTACATTTGGTCGGTCCCATCAGTGTTCCTTCTCCCACAATGGGAGGACGATTCAGTTATACCCGACACCCCAAAGGTGACCTCGGGTAAGAGTTCCACCTTCACCCCCACTGGAACTCCCAAAATTCAGGAGAATCTCCAAACTCCCACAGAAGGAAAACCTCCCCTTCCCTCTTCTCCTGCATCTATCACACCCGTTTATGAGACCCTTAAGGTTAGTCACGACCTAGTTAGGCGCATTGACTCCATAAATGTCGGTGAGCTAAACAGAGAGGTTGCTGAGGGCGCCCCTATTTTGGCTGTTGACGTCACCATCACACCCAAGGAGTTCCGAGTCTCAGTTACAACTGAAGTCCCGGCAATACTGCAGGACTTCCAAAGCATCGTCCCCGAGGACTTGCCTTCTCGACTCCCTCCCATGCGTGATGTACAACACGCTATTGAGCTTGCCCCTGGGTCCACCCTACCCAACCTTCCCCTCGAGTCTAGAATGTCAAAGTCAGCCGAAGAGTTTACACAGCATGTTAAGAGTCTGCATGAGTCAGCTGATTCGCATATGCGTCACCATAAATTTCAAGAATGTGACTTGGTTTTGGTACGGGTCCGGCCCGAACGACTCCCCTCGGGAGCCGTTAAAAAGTTACAAGCCCGTAGTGATGGTCCCTTCCCGATACTGCGGAGAATTGGCTCCAATGCTTATGTTGTGGACTTACCTCCTGAATATGGGATTAGCTCTACTTTTAATGTGGCAGACCTAGTGGCCTACAAGGAACCCACAGCGATTCCTAGTGACCCTTTCGAGCCTTCTCCTCCCATTGAGAGTGAGCCCACCCCTGTGCGTCCTACAGCCTTGAGAGCACCGCGCGAGCAAATTGAGAGGATACTGGATGAGCAGGTGACCACTACACGGAGCAGGGTGTACCAGCGCTACTTTGTCCGTTGGCGGGACCGTCCACCTTCTGATGATTCCTGGATCAGCCGGGAAGATCTCCAGTGCCTCTCTCCAGATCTGCTCGAGCACTACCACAGCAGTGTCCCCCCTTACTCGACGGAGTCGAGTTCCAGCCATCCCGGGAGGGTTGATGGGGACACCGGGCCCCACTACTGGGCGCCGCACCCCTGCACCCCTGCACCCCTGCACCGAGCTTGTGACTCGGAGATTCGGCTGCCTGAAGGCTCGACGTCACGTATTTATGTATTGCGTGTGTATTGTGTGTAAAATATATGTATTAGTACATGTATATTTACTTTCGTCTTATTAGGCTAGTTATAGTCAAAAATTGTTATATTTTATTTTATTAAACCCACAAAGTCAATACTTGGTTGTTGGGTTTTGTCTTATAAGGCTGTGGTATAAATGTTATTAAGAAAAGCTTATAGGTATGAATGTTATAGCCTCCTCCTATATAAGAAAGGCTAAGGGTGTATGTTTTGATATGATGAATTGAATGAAGCTTTGGTTTATACGTGAGAAGAGTTCTCCTCCTCTTGTATTTCCTTCCCTCAACTCTCTTGTGAGAAGAGTGTGTCGCCCGGTGTGAGACCATCCGGCGTGAGGCCGAGCTGCGCGAGGTAGCAACCTATCCAGTCTCGTTCGTGTTATCGGAGTTGCCGTCGATCCTTCCCCCGACGTCGCCGCGTCACTTGCGGCATGGCCCAATGCCGGGCCAAGGCCATAGGCCAGTCGGGTCGGCATGGCCCATTGACAGTCCTAGTGGGGAGGGCTCAGATGGGGAGGTTGGGAGTTGGGGGTGTTGTAGGGTTAGGGAGGGGGGAATGCTTTGGCCGACACGCCGAGTGAGGGATTTGGTAGGCAAGCGCGATGGGCTTCAACTCTGGGGAGGGGGGAGGGTGGGGGGATCTGATGGGGAGGTTAAGGGTTAGGGGAGGGGGGTTCCACTCTATTGTGTAACGACCCGAGAATCCGATTACCGGGAAGGCCCGATAACCCGAGACTCGTACCGCCACCCACGAGCCCGAAGACTCGGAAGGGTTAAAAGGATGGTGTGGAAACTACATAAGCATCACAGATAATTACAGAAATTAAACAGTTATAATATCAAGCAGGAAATAAATTAACATTTTACATGGTCCACAATAAAATAACAACAACAACAACAACAGTCCACGACTAGTACAGTGACAAGAAAGAAAAGTACAGCTACACGGGGCATACCCCGGTTCTGACCTCTGGCACTACCTCTGGGCACCCGCACCACGCTGCGCTCCTGACGCGCTCCCCGAAGGTGGCGTCTCACCTGAAACACGGTGAAAACACGCAGGGAATGAGTCTCGGAACAAGACTCAGTAGGGATCACTCGAACCCTACCTCGTAAAACGAGAAACCACTACTCTAGCGGTAGGAAAGTACCTCGGAAAGGAAAGCCCTGTACTCTACAGAACTAGACCCTACGGCACGTAAACCGACACACGTGCCACGGTACGAGAAGACCGAAATCAACGGCCGAACCGTAAAACCCGAAGGTCGGAAACACACGACTGACAGTCTGACACTCCGTACTCGACAGGAGTACCACCCACTAGAAGCACAGCCGGTAGCGTCCCCTGACGTCTTACACCGCACCGCAGGTGAACCGCCTGACGTGGTAGGTCCTACCCGAGGCGCAAACACCGTACAAGTAACCACAAACAAGTAACTAGCTGGGGTCACGCCCGTCGACGTGGGTCCAACCGCCGCCAACCACGTGTGCACACACAGACCTTGCGTCACTAGGTCTGGTCCTCTGACCGGTTTTCCCCCGTAGCCGGACTCTGGCTACCGACGAGGGGCCTACGGTAACCGGTCCACAAACCGTCTCGAAAGGTGGGTGCCCGTACACCACTCCCAGGTGAGACCAGCACCTCGTACTGGTGGGCTACGACTAGTGGAGGGTCACTGAAGGAGTAGACTCTCGAGTCAACGGAAAACGACGTCCGAGTCCGACAACGTGTGGGAATCACCCCACGCACTAGCTCCGTCAAACGGAGCCACGGTCGGAGAAAAACGGACGCACCGCCCATGGCCAAACTCATGACCAAGGCAAACGGAACCTCCGGACACCAAAGACACGGTCACGGAACTCCACGGGGTGCCTGGGACGCACACACGGCCCAAGGGGAACACCCAACAACGAACCAAATCGCGCTAGGGATACCTAGCGCGACAGGGCATGTCGCGCTAGGGTCCCCTAGCGCAACAAGGGTTGTCGCGCTATGGCCCCATAGCGCGACACGGACTATCGCGCTAGGGAACCCTAGCGCGACAGGGACCATCGCGCTAGGTCCTCCTAGCGCGACAGTGATGATCGCGCTAGGACCCCATAGCGCGACACGAACCGCCAAACTGTTCATCTTCTCCGATGAATGCGCTCGGTCGGGGCAGCGCGACCTCCAAGAACGCGCTACTGGAGTATAGCGCGTTCTCAGTCCGCGGCCGAAAACGGTAAGAACGCCCAAAAATTCTAACCACGCCCCCATACCTCCATAGGGGAGGGGGAAAACAAAGGGGAAGACCCCTGGGGACCCATAGCATGATTCTAGGCCCTCAAAACACGAATCCATGCATTGAATCCATAGATCGGGCGAGCTCTCCCCAAATCATGGAAAAACTCAAAAACGCTCAAAAGATCCCCTCTCGGCCTCCCCGCGGCCTATAAATCGCGGACAAGATCGGCATGAAGCTAAGGAACGTCACCATACCTCAATGGAGCAAATGCTCCGCCGAATCAATCACGAATCACGAAGAACGCTTCAAACTTCACGAACTCCCCACGCTTCCCACGCACGCCCACGAGATCGTCTCGCCGTCACCCACGCGTCCGCGCCGTCGCCCCGCCACCGTCCGTAGCCGGAGAGGGGCTCGCCGCGTCCGAATGGGAGAGAGGGAGAGAGAGGGGGCTCACGGTCGCGAGAGAGAGGAAGAGGAAGAAGAAAGAGAAAAGGGGAAGAAGAAAAGAAAAAGGATTAGGCTTTATAGAAAATCCGAATTTTCGGAAAAATACCGAAAAATAGAAAAATACATTTCCGGAATCCTCGGAACGCACCGATCGCAACGGTACCACTCGTGCCCGGGTGAACGGCCCAGTTAACCCGCAGCGAGCGTCCGAAGGAAAAGCCGAAACACACACCGGGAATCGGAAAACACACGCGGAAAAGCCGCGGAACGCCTCCGGGCCTCCGAAACGACTCCGGATCGCGCCGATCCGAACACGAAAGATGTCCGAAACGAAATTTCAGACACAACGGAGCCAGACGCTCCGAAAACCAGATCCGGAACCCACGAAGAAGGATCCGAAAGGTCCGGGATATTACAATTGGGTGGGGAGGGGAGGGGGTTTGCTTAGCTGGAGGGGGGGTTCTGCTCCACCGAGAGGGGAGGGAGTTTGCTCAACGGGAGGGGGGTTAGAGCTTGGATGGGAGGAGGGAGAAGGCGGGAGAAGGGGATGTGCCTAGGGATGACGCTATGGCCGAGGCAATGGAGGACTTGTTAGAGCTCGACGGTCTCGTTGATCTGACAGAGTAAGAGAGCCAAGTGTCAGTCCCCCCCTTTCTCTCTCTCTCAGACCAGACCCCCACCCAACAGGTGGAGGTGCCGATGTCGGTGTTGGAGAGGAAAACTCCCCTCCAGCACCTCTTTCTCTCTCTCAGAGACCTTGCAGCCCCCCACCCCACCAGGTAGTCGACGACCTCCCCTAGCTCCCTCTCCCTCTAGGTGCTCCCCCCCCAACCGGTCGGCAACCTCCAACCATTGATCATGTTGGTGCATATGACATCAATGTAGACCATGTCACCCTATGTTGGCCACTTCTCACAGGGGGCAGTCGGGTGCTCTGGCCAAAGAGAGAGAGAGAGAGAGAGTGCATGGGGAGAGAGAGAGAAAATAGAGATAGATAGGCACCCGGGGGAGAGAGAGAGAGAGGGTGAGAGCAAGGATGTTTTTAAAAACTTTAATATCTCGTTATCATTGGGATAGAATATACTCCGGCGTATTCTTTTTTTCTAACGTTTGCAATTCACATAGACTTTTAGTAAGAGTTACAAGATTACAATGGCTAAAAAAGAAATAATTGTATTTGAGATACTAAAAAAATATACATCTTTGTAGAGACTAATAAATAAAAATCTCTTTTTTTACCCTCCCCTTCGGTAAGAAAACTCCTCCTGTATCAACGATCTGACGTACTAATTTTCTCCTGATACAAAGTAGATCTAGCTATCAACTCACATCGATACACTAAGAGCCATTAAACCGTGGTTAATTGTAACCGATGTTTTTATCGTACGAGCGATATTTTCTACTTTGGTTGTCAACCTGAGAAGGGCAGACCAAATGATTTTGATTCTTAAAATACACCTCTTTAGGGCATGTTTGAAATAAAAATAAGGAAGGGGGATAACTAACCTGACGAGAGAGAAAGGACGTGGGTCCCACCTTTTCTCTTCTCACACATCTGTCGCTAATCGGGGTGGGGTGACTTGTTTGCGCCCAAGTTTATTCGCGTCTCTCGGACCCGAATAAGTCATCTCACCTCATTTTCAAACATACCCTTAAGAGCTCTTTGTTTATGGGTTAAGATAAGGAGAATAACAAATCGATGTGAGAGAAAATTATGAGCCCTCACACCCATCCCCTCTTAACTGGGGTGAGGTGGCTTATTTACGCAGTGAGACGCAAATAAATCACCTCACCCCGTAAACAAAGAGGCCCTTAAGGAGTGAGGACTGCACCATTTAATACGTATATTCTCACCTTTAGTAAGAGGTTGTAACGAGGAAGAAGCTGCGTACGTATGATCTGTTGTTAGTGACAGCAGCTACGTATACCTTAACAAAGTAAACTCATCATTTGTTTTGCCGTTGACTCGAGAGGTAGCCTTTTAAAAGACAAAACCATTTGATTAACCCTTCTTAAACTAAACTGAAACAGATAATATACAGCTTTTCCAAGGGTATGGAAACCTCACTGCAAGGATATTTAAAAAACCATGTCTTTTATTAAAAAGAGGTATGAACAAAAAAAGGTGCAAGTGCAAATAGTAAAATGCACCAACTCACTTATAAATTAAGCCGTGTTATTACACTTGTACCATTCTCACACCTAGGGCTGCAAATGATATTCAAACTTGGTTTGTTTATTATCTGGTCACTAGCTATTTAAATGGCAAATGAGTCGAGTACTACCTTGTTTAAACTCAGTTTATTTAGTAATCGAGTTTAATTGAGCCTAATTCGAGCTCCTTAGGTACGAAATAATCGAGAAAATTACAAAAAAATCATCTTGTTTTAACAATTGTAGCATTATCATATTTATTTTGCTATTGTTATAAATAAGCCTCTTGAATGAACATTAATGCATAATTGTCATTAAAGTTAGTTCCCTCTCGTTAAGATTCTTAAAATTAAAATTTTGGACGAACTTTTGTATATAAAATTGTTATTTATATTTTGCCAGAGAGAGAGAGAGAATAAGAGAAAATAGATAGATAAATGAAGAGAGAGAAAGAGTTTAATAGCGATCAAGAGTATTTTCTTTCAAATTTAGCTAAAGTCTAACTAAAGTTAAACAATAGATTTTAATGAAACGCTGACCGCAAGTGACGGCGAGGGTATTTTTGTTAGTATTGTAACGTAACAAGGTTATATACAATAATAGTAAGAATGAGGATGACAATTCTATAATTGTTGAAATAAGAGGATGATGTTTACAAATTTATTAAATAATTTTAAATTATTTATTATTTATCAACTTGTTTTAACTCATCATCGTTGTCATAATCTTATCCCATTACTTAAGATCGGTCACGTGAATCTAATTTATCCAAAGAATTATATCGAGTGTTATATATTCATATTTAAATCTAAAAAGTCAATGTATCTTCTAATAACATCACGCCATCTCATTTTTATCTTACACGAGCTCATTTATTAGCATCCACTAAGATTTGATCACATCTATATGTTAATAATTGAGGAGGGGTAAAATCGTCAGGTTCAATGCAGCCCATAAACGTCAGGCCTAGCACGGCTCTCATTGTTCGGCCCACAGTCTAGGAGCGTTGCTCCTTGAGGCCCACTCGAGACTGGTTGGCCCACGGGCACGAACCCCGCGTACGCCATGAAACCCGCTAAAGAGTGACCGTTGGGGTCAAAATCATGGGGAGTTATCCCAACATACATTGAGTCCCACCCATTTTGCCGAGATGTCCGTCACGATGTCCTTCTAATCTCCAGAGAATTGGTGAGTGGACAATTGATGATCTCTATGATCAGCTCTTTGCTCCACTAACCACGTCCCCCTTAAGTCAAGAAACAAGCGACTCCAAGATAAATCATATAAATAGGGTTTTGGACGGACCACCAAAGACATAGAGAACATGAAATACGGAGTACACACAATGTCATAAGTCTACGAAAGATTTTAATACTCCAGAACGTGTTCTCGAGCATTAAGTGTCTCTTATGAACACTCACACCTTCTTCTGAGCTTCTTTCTCCTCCTCTTTTCTCTCTTCTATTGTTGCCCGATCATCTCATTGACTTAGGCATCGGAGGATTATCCCCTGAGATCACACTCAACGTTATTTCTGACATGTCGCTCGTTTGTTATAAGTTTCCTCGGGATGGTTAATCTCTCTTATCAACAAAAACATCATAAATGTATAGTACAAGATGTAATGTAACACATTTCTATCTTTACAACAATATTATTAATATAATTTATAATTTAATCAATTTTGTCGATGAACATAAACGAGCCGAAAATTTCCATGCTCAGGTTTGGCTCATTTTATTAATCAAACCTAAAATTATATTCAAAATCAAATCATTTACTTAGTCGGACGAGCCTAATCTAGCTTTAATCAAGTATGTTCACATATTGTTCATCAAACATATGATATAAGTCTAGCTTTGCTAGTTCGTGTCACCACATTTTCTCGATCGATTTTTAAGTTCTGTCACGTGGATCATGACAAACACGGGATGTGCGACCCAGATCATATCATATTCAATTTTATTAGATTGAGTCCTCCAACTCAAAATCTTATGTTGTTGAATGAAGAGGACATCACAATTATAATCACATTATATTTTTAACCCGTTTTCAATACGGGACTATTATCTAACAACCTTGTGAGCGTTTGAACGAGTATAAATGTGATATATGTTCCAACTCTATACATATCAATCAAGCTATTGCATCAGGTACGCTAGATATTAAACTATTATACAAGCTTAATCTAAACTATTATACAAGCTTAATCAAGTTTGCTCGTCAACGTAAAACTACTAAGCCAGACCCACTAATATTTAAGCTCATCTTCACAACTCGTTTGTGAACTTAAAAAAATTGGGTGAAGTTCCTTCATTTTGCCGAACAAATGAGTAAAATCTAGTATCTATCCAATTTAATCACCAAGCAAACCGGTTGCATCTTTACGCATTCCTTAATTTCTCCGTGAAAATCACTTGCCACACTGCCAGTAAGCATTTCTCTGTTTAAAGATAGTTTTAACAAATCCCATATGAGATTACATTCTTTTTTTTACGGAGAACTTACCACAGTAGTAGTACTGGAGTCTACACAGAGCGTGAGAGATTTATAAGGTGTTTGAAATCATTCTTTTTTAAAGTTCTCTCTATTTAAAAAATATGTTAGGTCAATTTTTAAAATTGATAGAAACAAATAGTTATATGTTTGATAAAAATGTCTTAAATTTTAAATTTTGTATAGACTTATTTGGTAGAACAACGGTGGTTGTGGCGACGTGGAGGGTTGACTAGCGACGATCGACATGGCTACGGGGGCGAGGTGGGAGGAAGGAGGAGGAGTGGTGACGACGTGAGTTTCTCTCTCTCAAATAAAACGATGAGACCTATTTTTATTTGGAGGTTAGTTATGACGGGATGAGATTCTATCCTAAAAAATTGGAGAGATCTTACAAAACGTGCTCAAGTGAATTATATTATTAATTTTATTTTGAGAGAAAAAATGAGATATAAAATTGTAATCAAATACCTTAGTAAGTTTAAATCTGGCAGTATCTAACTCACGTACATCTCTTTTTCTCTAGACTAGTAAGACTCCGACCTCACGTCTCTCCGAGATTAAATGTATATTTGGTATTATTACCGTCCTCCCCTCCAACCTATGACTTCAATGCCACGAGATGAAGTCGTTTTCAACCGATCCACTCGGAATCCTCCATCTAAGCTTACCGTCTAATCGTCAATCGAACAATTATAAAAAAATAAGCACCTTACGCCCTACTACACTAAATAATGAACCTGTCATTTTTGACCCGTCAAGATAAATTAAATTTTATTTTTATTTTTAAATTTATGATCAGATTACACGGACATATAAGCTGGTTGGAGATGGACGCGACAAATATGAGGAAAATGGTTGCACCGCCGAGTGATGTAGCAATCGGCCGTGTGGCAAGTGATTTGCTTTCTCCATCACTTCACTTCTACTGGGCTGTGAACTGTTGTGTCAAACGACAACATAAAACCTTCACCATTCACATGAGACCACCTATCGTAGCCCAATGGGCCCGTGCCCTTAGTTGGGCCAGGGAACAAGGCCCGGAGCCCATCATCTTTCCGGTGCCACAGTTGCCTCATCTATTGGGCCTTCATCAAAGTTGTCTGCTGCCAAACACTCACATTGGGCTGAAAATAGGATTTCTCCTAGGGACTGTTTGGCTTGATGTAAAATACCATAAAATGCAATGAAATGCAGTATTTACATGACACACGGAATATGGTATCTTACAATATTTTGCGGTGATGTATGCCAAACTATACGTCACAAAAGTCATTAATATTGTCACGAATTCTCTGAGTTATTTTAGATCAACTCCTAACTCATGAACATGAAAAATCACTAAATTTATATGGCCATTGCTCCCAAGTTTTAAAGTACGAAACTTGAATTCTGTTAGACTTCATGTATTGCGTGATAACATAATTCAGGCAAAATGATAATGCTCAAATTCAGCTAAATTATAAATCTTAGATTAAAAAAATACTTCTGGCAATCTTTCGGATGAAACATTTAGTTGAATCACTCCGAGAGTAACATTTGGTAGAGCACTTAAGGCTATATGCCTTCATTTGAGCCTTTTTGTTGTAAAATCACTCGATAGGTTCAGCATATATGGTTAGAAGAAATCTCCCTTCAGCTATCAATAGTTTCAGTCAAAGTCTTTCAATTGACTTCTCTAGTTGTTAGACTCTGACCATGTTGTTCCTAGTTGATAAGTGTATAAATAAAATATTTTATTATAAGAATGAAATATTTTGTTTGACTTCAGAAATAAATCAATAAAATATTTTGTACAAATGAAACATTTTATTACATGAACGTAACATTTGTTATAAGGATAAAATACTACAAAAATGAAACATTTGTTATAAGAGCGAAACCTACCAAATGTTTCAATTCTATACCAAATGTTTCATTTCTGTAATAAAATATTTCATTCTTCCATAAAATATTTCAGTCCTGTATTTTTCCGTCGAGTGGACTCGATCTTTAATGCACGAACAAGCGCACCGTACGGGTCTGAAACAGGGCATACTTTTCTACGCAGAAAATGGTTCTTTCACCTTTTTGGGAGGCCAATGAAAATGAACGTTACATTACATTATGACATGGCTTTGTGCATTAGATTCGGTGCACAGAGCATTACTCAAACTTGAACTAACATTGATCGATTGACATCTTTAGACATATTTTGAAATTTAGTTGCATTTATTGCTCAGCATATCGTCCCTGGGCAAATCCACTATGAACCTATATTTTATATTTGATATTATTCATGTCTAACCACCGGTCAAAAATCAACATATATTTTTTAGTTTTGCAACAAATAGTACCCACAACCAAATTCTTTCCACTTGTACATGAGATCTTCCGATCGATGGACATAAATTGTATTACACGTGCATCACTCTTGACAACTCCCAAGGGGTACAGAAGATAACCTTCTTCCACATTATAGTGTTTAAACTAGTAAGTGATTTTTTGTCGTGGAAAAATTAAGATATTCGTGATGAATTATGAGTCACCTCGAAAAAACAAGGCACGTCAAGAACACGTACGGTTAGTTTGGAAGAGCAGTAACTAACTGGCTATATACACAACACATAATTCCAACAGATTGTAGGATCAAGTGAACGTGTTTGACGGATAGACAACGAATGTGTTGTATCTCAACAGATGACAACTTATGGAACCCTATGCGAGCAAGAGATTCCAAGTGTTATAAGCAAACCAACTCTCCACGATTCGAACACTTCATCGAAGAAGTTTCACTTTCAACGAGACAGAGTGAATCACCAGAGAATTCAAGAGCCTGAGTCCACTACAACTAAAATGTTTTTATGTGCACCGATATTCTGATTTTTCTTGTGCTCCGTTCTTTCTTTCTGTGCTCTTAATTCTTCACTTCTCTCTACCACTACAGACACTATATATTTTTGTGGAACAATCTTCTTATATATATTTCTACGTATCATTTACTGCTTGCATGTAATTAAAGATCTAGGGATCTTTGGTGTGATGATTGCTCGAGGGCTGATCCATTAGTAGTGCATTGATCATCTGATCAAACTCTAGCGTGTGTGCGTGCAGATAATTGTTGTTTGGTGAACTGGTGCACCTGAGTTAAAATTAGCATGTGTAACTTTCCCGAGTAAAGTGGTGAAACCTCGAGCTGAGACTTGGATACTAAATGTAAGTCACAGATAGGTGTCCTAACTAGTATAAAGTTTACAGTGTCTATGTGATTTGATCTTTGTATTTTCAATTCAGCGTTCCTAATTTAACTTAGATGCAAATTCATTTTAACTTGTAACTTTTAATTGTCACTCTCGTTCACCCTCTCTTTGGAAGGTCTTTCGCTAGCTACTAACAAATGTTAGAGTGTGGAGTCAGAACTCTTCATCGTGCGTCTCTGCACGGGATCACACTCTATCTCAGGAGCGCATCCACTGCTTCAGAGGAGCATTCCACTGCGTCAGGGGAGCATGGGGAGCATATGCTATCTCTGGGGAGCAATCGCTGCTCCAGGGGAGCATCCTTCAGTGCCAGGGGAGCAATCGCTGCTCCCGGGGAGCATATGCTGTCTGGGTTCTAGCAGGGAAGCACATGCTGTCTCTGGAGGGCATTCATTGCCTCTAGAGAGCACCACTGTCGTCAGGAGAGCAGGCATTGCAGGCTCAAGGTATTTCGATGTCACTTGAAGTGTCGACCCGAAGTGTCGACACTAAGTGTTGACCTGGTTTTGAGAATGCATGAACCTGACTGATGGTGGGGGAGCATCTGCAGTCGCTGGAGGGCATACTCGGTCTCAAGAGAGCATCCGGGGGGACAGGCGAGCATGCGCGTCTGATGTATCCCGGAAGAGGATTTCTGTTTATCAGGGGTATTATTGTCCTTAATGCCCTGACTAATGACGCCCTAATCTCTTAGTATAAAAGGGTGGGTTGTCTCTTTGTATTGAATATGGTCCGTGATTATCTTAGTGGATTACTGCTGCGGCCGTGGACGTAGGAAGGCATCTTGCCTCCGAACCACGTAAAAATCCATGTGTTCTTGTGTGATTCTTCTTCTTCTATTCTTTCCTTATTTCTCTGTTCTGATCTCGTGTGTGGATCGTATGAAAGAGGGTCGCCGTCTGGTTTGTTTCCCCCCCAACAACTGGTATCAGAGCCTTATTCTGGTTCGAGGGAGTAGTGGGAGTAATGGCGGCGGATGAAGGAAAGGTGAGGATCGACAAGTTTGATGGCAATGACTTCGGTTTCTGGAAGATGCAAATCGAAGATTACTTGTATCAGAAGAAGCTGCATGAGCCGCTTCTTGGAACGATGTCGGCAGGGATGAAGAAAGAAGATTGGGATCTACTAGACAGACAAGCACTCGGAGTTGTTCGCTTGACGTTGGCCAGAAACGTCGCCTTCAACATCGTGAACGAGAAGACCACGACAGGATTGATGAAGGCGCTATCAAATATGTATGAAAAGACCTCAGCTTCAAACAAGGTATATTTGATGCGTCGTTTATTTAATCTGAAGATGGCCGAAGGTGCTTCTGTTACAGATCACATCAATGAATTCAATGTGATTACAACTCAGTTGAGTTCTGTAGAAATAAACTTTGATGATGAGATTCGGGCCTTGATTCTTTTATCCTCATTACCTGAAAGTTGGAGTGCAACTGTGACGGCTGTAAGTAGCTCTTCCGGTTCAAATAAATTGAAGCTCAATGAGGTTCGAGACTTGATTCTAAGCGAAGATATTCGCAGAAGGGAATCAGGTGAAGTCTCAGGTTCTGCCTTGAATACAGAGAGCAGGGGAAGAACAAAATAGCGGGGTCAAAATAGGAGCAGATCTAGGTCCAAGAAGAAAGGTCAATCAAAGTTTGGTGGTGATGGGTGCTGGAATTGTGGTAAAAAGGGGCACTTAAAGAAAGATTGTAAGGCTCCAAAGAAGAAAAACCATAATGAAGAGTCCGCCAATGCAACTGCAGCAGAGCAAGTTCAAGATGCTTTAGTTCTTTGTGTTGACACTCCTTTAGAGTCATGGATTCTTGACTCAGGTGCATCGTTTCACTCTACCTCACATAAAGAAAGTATGAAAAATTATGTTGCTGGAAACTTTGGGAAAGTTTATCTTGCTGATGATGAGCCTTTAGATATTGTGGGGAAGGGTGATGTCAATGTAAGGACCACAAATGGCACTTTGTGGAAGTTAAAGAATGTAAGGCATATACATGGCTTGAAGAGGAACTTGATATCTGTTGGACAGCTTGATGATGAAGGTTATGTCACAACCTTTGTGGGTGGATCTTGGAAGATCACCAAAGGTGCTATGATTGTAGCACGAGGCAACAAGATGGATACTCTCTACATGACTAGCAACAATAAAGATATAGTGGCAGTGGCAAATTCAGGAGTTGACTCCAACATATGGCACTGCAGGCTTGGTCACATGAGTGAGAAAGGGATGAAGGTACTACTGTCAAAAGGTAAATTGTCTGGCTTGAAATCTGTGGAAGTTGGTCTTTGTGAAGACTACATTTTTGGGAAGCAAAAGAAGGTTGCATTCTCAAAGACAGTAAGAACTTTGAAGACACAGAAGCTAGAGCTTGTACATACAGATGTATGGGGTCCTTCATCAGTACCATCTTTTGGAGGCTCACTCTACTATGTCACTTTCATTGATGAATCTACTCGTAAGGTATGGGTTTATTTTTTGAAAAGGAAATCTGATGTATTTGTTACCTTCAAAAATTGGAAGACCCTTGTAGAGAATGAGACATGTTTGAAGGTGAAGTGTCTGAGATCAGACAATGGTAGAGAGTATGACAATAAAGATTTCAAGGACTTTTGTGCAGCTAGTGGTATCAGGATGGAAAGAACTGTTCCAAGAACACCACAGCAGAATAGAGTTGCCGAGCGCATGAATAGAACCTTGAATGAATGGGCTAGAAGCATGAGGATACATGCTGGACTGCCTAAAACATTTTGGACAGATGTAATTAACATATCAGCTTTCTTGATAAACCGAGGACCATCTGTCCCTTTGGATGGTGAAATTCCAGAGGAGGTCTGGACAGGGAAAGAGGTAAATCTTTCACACTTGAGAGTCTTTGGTTGTGTTTCATATGTGCATGTAGATTCTAATGATAGGGATAAGCTAGATGCTAAGTCTATAAAGTGCTTTTTCATTGGATATGGTTCTGATGAGTTTGGATATCGATTTTGGGATGATGAAAATCGAAAAATTCTCAGAAGGAAAAATGTTATATTCAACGAAAATATCTTGTACAAAGACAGGGCTGCTGTAGAATCTGACAGTGTAGGGAAACAAAATGAGAATGGTGGACAGGTTGAGCTAGAAGAAATTTCACAAGATGATGTGAATGATAAGATACATGATGTATCTGAAATAGAAGTATAACCTTGTACACCGGTACAACTGAGAAGATCTACAAGAATACCTAGGCCTACACAAAGGTATTCTCCATCTTTGCATTACCTACTGTTGACTGACGAAGGTGAACCCGAGTGTTATGATGAAGCAATGCAGGTTACAGATTCTGTTAAGTGGGAGTTAGCCATGGAAGATGAGATGAACTCATTGCAAAAGAACCAGACTTGGGAGCTAACTAAACTCCCTAAGAACAAGAAGACATTGCACAATAAGTGGGTTTACAGAGTCAAAGATGAACCTGATGACAGTAAGAGGTACAAAGCAAGGTTGGTAGTGAAGGACTTCCAGCAAAAGGAAGGTATAGACTACACTGAGATCTTTTCTCCAGTTGTGAAACTAACCACTATTAGATTAGTGTTGAGCATTGTTGCTGCTGAGAACTTACATTTAGAGCAACTAGATGTGAAGATAGGTTTTCTCCATGGTGACTTGGAGGAAGACATCTACATGTTGCAACCAGAAGGGTTTTCAGTCCCAAGCAAAGAAAACCTTGTGTGCAAGCTTAAGAAAAATTTGTATGGTCTGAAACAAGCCCCCAGACAGTGGTACAAGAAGTTTGATGGATTCATATGTAACAATGGTTTCATTAGGTGCAACATGGACCATTGTTGTTATCTTAAGAAGTTTGATAATTGTTATATCATATTGTTGTTGTATGTGGATGATATGCTTATTACAGGATCAAGTATGACAGATTAACAATCAGAAAATACAATTATCAAAAGAATTTGCTATGAAGGATTTAGGAGCAGCAAAGTAAATTCTTGGGATGGGAATTGTGAGGGATAGAACAGTTGGCATTGTGAAGCTATCTCAAGAATGTTACATCCAGAAGGTGTTAGGCAGATTCAACATGCAAGATACAAAACAAGTTAGCACTCCTTTGAATAGTCACTTCAAGCTGTCTAAAGTGCAGTCACCAAAGTATGCTGAAGAGCGTGAGTCCATGAAGAAAATTTCTTATGCATCAGCCGTAGGAAGCCTGATGTATGCCATGATTTGTACCAAGCCGGATATAGCACATGCAGTGGGAGTTGTGTGCAGACATATGGCAGATCCGGGTAAGCAACACTGGGAGGCAGTGAAATGGATTCTGAGATACCTAAAAGGCACCTCAGGCAAATCACTTTGTTTCAGGAAAAGTGATGTTATTCTACAAGGTTTTGTTGATTCAGATCTTGGTGGTGATCTGAACACCAGAAGAAGTACCACTGGCTATGTTAACACCTTGGGTGGCACTGCAGTGAGTTGGGTTTCAAAACTTCAGAAGGTTGTTGCTCTCTCAACAACAGAAGCAGAGTATGTTGCTATCTCTGAAGCTAGCAAAGAGATGGTATGGCTAAAAAATTTTCTAAAGGAATTGGGCAAGGAACAAAGCAACAGTGTGCTGTTTTGTGACAGTCAAAGTGCAATTCACCTTGCCAAGAACCCAATCTTTCATGCAAGGACTAAGCACATACAACTGAAGTATCACTTCATTCGTGATTTGCTTGAAGATGATGTTCTGTTGCTGGAGAAAATAATTGGTGCAGAGAATCCAGCAGACATGTTAACCAAGGTGGTGACCACAGAGAAACTGAGGCTGTGCAAAGTCTCAGTTGGCCTCCATGGATGATTGATGGAGGGATGACGTAGCAGTTTTTCATTGTTATATTGAGTAGGATTAATACATTGAGATGTTTGCTTTCTTTGGAGTTCAGACTCCAAGTGGGAGATTGTTAGAGTGTGGAGTCAGAACTCTTCATCGTGCGCCTCTGCACGGGATCACACTCTGCCTCAGGAGCACATCTGTAATGCCCCAGATTTTTCGGATCCTTCTTCGTGGGTCCCGGATCCAGTTTCTTGGAGCGTCCGACTCCGTTGTGTCCGAAATTTCGTTTCGGACATCTTTCGTGTTCGGATCGGCGCGATCCGGAGTCGTTTCGGAGGCCCGGAGGCGTTCTGCGGCTTTTTCCGCGTGTGTTTTCCGATTCCCGGCGTGGGTTTCGGCTTTCCCTTTGGAACCTCGTTGCAGGTGAACCGGGCCGTTCACCAGGGCGCGAGTGGTACCGTTGCGATCGGTGCGCTCCGAGAATTGCGAGGGTGTAATTTTCTATTTTTCTGAATTTTTTTGAATTTCCGGATTTTCCTATATATAAGCCTTTTCTCTCTCCCCCTCTCATTTCTCATTTCTCTCCCTCTCTCTTCTCACGCTCTCTCCTCTCTCCCTCTCTCTCCGGCGGCCGACGGGGTGGAGTACGGGCGAGGCGGGGATGGCGCGGGTGAGGCACGGGCGAGGATGGATGAGGATCGAGGCGGTGGAGGCGCGTGGAAGCTCGGCCGTGAGTTCGTGGAACGGCGAGGCTTCAACGGCGTTTTCTTCGTGGATCGGCGTCCACGGTGCGCGTAATCTTCGGTGGAGGTAGGGAGATGGACCCTCACCCCGTGTACTTCCTTTCCCACGAGTTTCGTAGGCCGTGGTGAGCCGAGCGGGCTAAACGGGGCGTTTTGGGCAAAATGCATGTTTTTGGGGTGTGAGCCGGATCTCCCGTTTTATGGTGTTTTTGGGCGATCCAGGGGTTTAGATGCATGCCTAGGGGCTTGGGGAAGGTTTCCCCTTTTGTTTCCCCTTCACCTGCGGGTGAACGGGGCGTGGCATGGCTTTTCCTGCGGTTTCCACCGTTTTTCGGGCATGGACTGAGAACGCGCTAGCCTTGGGTAGCGCGTTCTTGAAGGTCGCGCTGCCCCGACAGGGCGCGTTCATCGGAGAAGATGAACAGTAAGGCGGTTTGGGTCGCGCCTTACGACCCCAGCGCGTTCTGGTTGTCGCGCTATAGGATCATAGCGCGACCTGGCCTGGTCGCGCTATGGTCATGTAGCGCGTTCGTGTTGAACGCGCTAGTCACGTATAGCGCGTTCTGGCTGAACGCGCTATGCACGTGTAGCGCGTTCTTGGAGGGACCAGTCGGGCTGCCCGGGGCGGGCGGTCTGCGGCTGATCGTGCTCCCCTTGGGCCGTGTGTGCCTTGGACACCCAGTGGAGTTCCGTGACCGTGTTTTGGGGTGTCTGGAGGTTCCATTTACCTCGTTTTACGTGCCTATGCGCTTAAGGGTCCGGGTGACCTTTAGCGTTTCCGTTCGCATTGTGTTGGTCTCCGATCGACCCGGTTGGGACCCAGTGGTCGACCTATGGCCTTGTGAGTATCCCGGACACCCCATGGGTTCTGTGTCTGTATTTTTTGGGGTGTCAGGAGGGACCGTGTTTCCTCGATTAGCGTGCCCGTAGGTGTGGTGGGTCCGGGTGACCCCACGTGTTCCGGGCTCTTGTGTTACGCTTGATCGAGTCACCGTGTGTCGGTGGGGTCTCCCCCGCATATCGTGGGTTCCTTTGGAAGGCGATTCCCGTGTGGGCCATGTGTTTGGCCTTGGACTGTGAGTCTAGTTGTCCGGCCTGGGGCTGGAGGTTTCCCGCTTGCTTCAAGATGGGAAATCGTCGTGGCGGCTTGTGTGCTGCCTTGGGAATCGTGCTTCTGTGTTTTCCGTGTGGCCCGTGTGAGTGGCCTTTGTCCCTTGCGTTCCCTTCCCAAGGGAATGGTCTTGGCAACTCGTGTGTTGTCTCGGTATTCGTGATATCGTGGTTTTGGACCTAGAGATTGGGATAGATCGACGGCCTTGTGCTGTTGCGTGCAACGGTCTTGACCCCGAGTCTTGTGACTCAAGGACCGTTGGCTGTAGTGTGTCTAGAGGACTGTCCAGAGTCCAGTGGCTTAGCGCCACTTGAGTTTTCTCGACTCTAGTGCACGGTGCGTGCGTGGCCGTGGACTGTGAGTCATGTTTCTTCTCCGACTGTGGTCACCGTGCAACGGGGCCGGTACGCGGGGTTGTCCCCGTACGTCGTCGGATTCGGACGTTGTTTTCCGTTGAGTTGAGAGTCTACTCCTTCAGTGACACTCCACTAGTCGTAGCCCACCAGTACGAGGTGCTGGTCTCACCTGGGAGTGGTGTACGGGCACCCACCTTTCGAGACGGTTTGTGGACCGGTTACCGTAGGCCCCTCATCGGTAGCCAGAGTCCGACTACGGGGGAAAACCGGTCAGAGGACCAGACCTAGTGACGCAAGGTCTGTGTGTGCACACGTGGTTGGGGGCGGTTGGACCCACGTCGACGGACGTGACCCCAGCTAGTTACTTGTTTGTGGTTACTTGTACGGTGTTCGCGCCTCGGGTAGGACCTACCACGTCAGGCGGTTCACCTGCGGTGCGGTGTAAGACGTCAGGGGACGCTACCGGCTGTGCTTCTAGTGGGTGGTACTCCTGTCGAGTACGGAGTGACAGACTATCAGTCTCTGTGTCTTTGACCTTCGGGTTTTTGGTCGTGTTGACCGGTGAGTTCGGTTGTTTCACCTTGGCGCGTGTGTCGGTTCTTGCGCCGTGAGATTAGTGCTAGTGGCTTTACCGAGGTTGGGTCTTGTTGTGCGGTACCCGCGATCGGATGGTCGGGGTTGCACCTTGGACAGCGTGTCCAGGTCGGCTGTGTCTGGGGGACAGGCCTCTACGACATGGTTGCCGTGTGTTCTTACTTCGGTAGGTGGTACTAGCGTGGTTCGGTAGCTTCGACTGTATGATCGAGGTCTGCCTTCTGGCAGTAGGAGTAGCTGTAGTGCCGAGTTTTGACCGGCCACCGGGTTGTTGTTCCTGCTGTAGTTGTAGCTTCCTTTCCGCTACCGCCGTTGTTTCCGGTTGGGGTTCCGCGGGATCCCTGCTGAGTCTCTGTTCTGGAGACTCATTCCCTGCTTTTCAGGTGTAGCGGTTCTTCCTCGAGGTTCGAGGGTGCGGGGCGGAGGTTCTCAGTTGCCAGCTTGCCGGGCCGAGTGTTCACTTGGCATGTGATACGTTTTACTGCTTTAGACTGTACTTTCTGTTGGACTGGACTCTGTTGTAGTTGTTTATTTATTTCTGTTAATTGTTGAATTGTCCTGCTTTATTTCCTATTTCCTTGTGCCTCCACACTCCTTTTAGCCCTTCTGAGCCCTCCCGGCTCGTGGGCGGCGGTGCGAGTCTCGGGTTATCGGGCCTTCCCGGTAATCGGATTCTCGGGTCGTTACAGCTGGTATCAGAGCGGTGGTTGTGGACGTACATAGGAATTCGAAATATTGCAGTGATCAGAGTCCATAAGGTCAAGTACAGTCGGCAGCTGGCTTAGGGTTTTGTGTTCGCTTTCCGCCTTGTTTCTCGCTTGAGAGCTTGAGTGCGCTGTGCGGCGCTGTAAAGGTGGTTGCTGTCCGCGGCTTTCGTGCCAGCATGGGGTCTAAGGATTGAGGTTGAGAGCCTTCTCCCTCATCGGTGGTGGCCCTGGTTGTGCTGCGTTGGGCAGAGGTTGCTGGCAGGCGTGAGCTCGCGGTGCTGCGTTCGAGGAATCTGCAGCGTGGTCAGGTGGCTGGTGCGGACTGTTCTTGGTTAAGTGGCCGTGAGCGTGCTCTGAGGGAGCTGCTGTCGGTTTTTGGTCACTCCAGCTTGAGGTTTGTCCAGCTCATGAGGCGTTCTGATCGAGAAGTGTGCTCCGGTGAGCGGAATGTCTTCTCGGTGAGCTGCTGTTTCGTCGAGCCTGATGTCCTTGTCGTGCTCTGTGGCGTCAGAAATGACGTGTCGATCCCGACTGTTTTATGGATTTCGAGGCAGGATTGGGCTGTGGTGTCCCAGTAAGTCTTTGCTCCTGCGTTCCTGTCAGTGGATGGGTTGTGTTCACCCTGGAGTTGGCTTGAGATGTGAAGGCTCCGCGGCGAGTTCGGGACTCGAGGATGAGCGTTGGCGGTTGTCGGTTATGGCTCGTGTTGCGGCTCTTGGCATGCCGTGTTGCAGTTCGAGGAATTGCAGCGGTGATGCATCGAGAGATGCTGTGATTGTGGTCCGACGTGACACTCGTCGAGTGTGTCGGAGGTGCTGACCTGATGGAAGCGATGGTTTTCCTTGGTGCTGGATGGTGCTGTTTCCAGCGTGCGCGAGGTTTGAGGTCAGGTCGAGCGTGGAGTCCTTCCCTTGGTCGGAAGTGCGTTTGGTCTCCCCTTCGGTTAGAGAGATTGTGTTGGGTTAAGGTTCGTCGTCTTGCATTGCGTGTTCGGATTGGTTGGCCTTGTATGCCATGAAGTCCGTGCGAGACGTGCTCCTTGTCTTGGCAGGGTGGTTGCCTGTGAGAAGTCGTGCCCATTCCCTTATCGTGTGAGGGTGCTGGCGCTGTTCCGGAAGGACGAGTGCTGGTTGGGCGGTGTTTGCTTTCTCGGCTGTGCGCGCGGATCTGAGTGCGCAGCGGAAGCGTGGAGGGCTTGTGACCCACTAGTTCAGGATCGTAGTGTTGGTTGCTACGGGCGGATTCCTGAGTTTGCGTTGAGCATCAGAGGATGGGTTCCTCGGTGTGAAACGTGTCGTTGCCATGCCGTTGCCCGAGATATCGTGATTCTTGGCACTGGCATGATGGAGTGTTGGGAAATGTGCCGGCTAGTGCGCCGCATGAGTACCCTGTTCCTGTGTTAGAACCGTGTCCGACGTCAGGTGTTGGACCTGGATGAGGTTGTTGAGGATGTCGCCTGACGGAGGTCGAGGACGTGCTGGTCAGAGTCGGTGGCTTGGCGCCCGACTTGTGTTCCCAGTCGTGTCCTCAGATGAGATCGTCTTTCGAGGAAGTGATCTCGGGCAGGCTGTGGGTTCCCGTTGGTTCTACGGTCTTGTCGGATTGTGACGGTGAGTTGTATGTTGCTTTGGGACCCGTGAGCACTGTTCAAGTGGTGTCCCGTGGCTCTGTGATAAGGGCGGAATCGGGATTGGCGGGTGTCCACCTGGATTGATCGAAGGATTTGATGAGACCAGATGGAGGAGTGACGCCTTAGGGCGAAGGCCTCCTGTGAGGTTGGCGTCGGCTTGGTGGTCCTTGATAGGACGTTGGTATCGCAAGGTTATCCCTGGTTTGGTGACTAGCATGGGGTGGTTCCCTATAAGTCTGAGTCCCGTGAGGTGATGACTGAAGACACCAGGATCCATCATTCGGTTTCGTTGTGCTCCCCGAGAGGGTCGAGTTGGAGCGATGTTCGAGCTCGGATGCGGTGTCCGAGAGGAGTGCTGCTCGAGATGCGGCTTCAGTCTGTGTGTGAGTCGACGGATGGCTTGCCGAGGTTTGGAATGTTTCCTTTGGACCCGGTCGAGGGCCAGGAAAGAAGGAAGAAGCTGAGCAAGCGGAGGTTTCCCGTTGACGAGCAGTTAGTGACCAGTGGATGGTCTTTTCAGAGACAGAAGATGCTGGTTGTTGGGGCTCGAGCGTGGCGAGAGCCGTGTGCCAGTGAGACCTTTGGTGGTCGTTTCTGTGTTGTGTCCGGCTTTCGGCTTGCCATGTGTGAGGTGTTTCTTGGTGTTGAGCCGATGAGCTGGTTGCGGTCTGCTGAGATGACTGCTTGAGTTGGTGGAGGCTCTGTTTTGGTTGCTCCCTTGAGGAGGGTATGCGATCTGTCAGCTGGCTGCGAAGTTGTTGTGCAATTTGTCTGCCGACCATAGGTTGGATCGGTAGCTGTTGCTCGTGTCGAGGGTTGTGATTCCTCGGTGAGCGAGATCGTGGCTGCGGCGCCATGGTGGATTCTCGCGTTGTCTGAGGTGATGCCGGACTGTGTCCTTTGCTATATGCCTGCTCTGTTGGCCTGTGTGCTCGGCGCGAGGAGCGAGGTGTTGCTTGTGATTGTAAGTCTGGCGGTGTCCCTCAGGATCAGTTTTTTCGTGAGAATTGAGGTTTTCTGTGCTGGGGCTCTGACAGCGTGTCAGTTGGTTCAGCGTTCTTCCCCTGTGACTTTGTGCTAGGTCCTGAATTTCGAGGACGAAATTTCTTTAAGGGGGGAGGGCTGTAATGCCCCGGATTTTTTGGATCCTTCTCCGTGGGTCCCAGATCCGATTTCTCGGAGCGTCCGACTCCGTTGTGTCCGAAATTTCGTTTCGGACATCTTTCGTGTTCGGATCGGCGCGATCCGGAGTCGTTTCGGAGGCCCGGAGGCGTTCTGAGGCTTTTTCCGCGTGTGTTTTCCTATTCCCGGCGTGGATTTCGGCTTTCCCTTCGGAACCTCGTTGCGGGTGAACCGGGCCGTTCACCAGGGCGCGAGTGGTACCGTTGCGATCGGTGCACTCCGAGGATTACGAGGGTGTAATTTTCTATTTTTCTGGATTTTTCCTAATTTTCAGATTTTCCTATATATAAGCCTTTTCTCTCTCCCCCTCTCATTTCTCATTTCTCTCCCTCTCTCTCCGGCGGCCGACGGGGCGGAGTACGGGTGAGGCGGGGACGGCGCGGGCGAGGCACGGGCGAGGATGGATGAGGATCGAGGCGGTGGAGGCGCGTGGAAGCTCGGCCGTGAGTTCGTGGAACGGCGAGGCTTCAACGGCGTTTTCTTCGTGGATCGGCGTCCACGGTGCGCGTAATCTTCGGTGGAGGTAGGGAGATGGACCCTCAGCCCGTGTACTTCCTTTCCCGCGAGTTTCGTAGGCCGTGGTGAGCCGAGCGGGCTAAACGGGGCGTTTTGGGCAAAATGCATGTTTTTGGGGTGTGAGCCGGATCTCCCGTTTTATGGTGTTTTTAGGCGATCCAGGGGTTTAGATGCATGCCTAGGGGCTTGGGGAAGGTTTCCCCTTTTGTTTCCCCTTCACCTGGGGGTGAACGGGGCGTGGCGTGGCTTTTCCCGCGGTTTCCACCGTTTTCGGGCACGGACTGAGAATGCGCTAGCCTTGGGTAGCGCGTTCTTGAAGGTCGCGCTGCCCCGACAGGGCGCGTTCATCGGAGAAGATGAACAGTAAGGCGGTTTGGGTCGCGCCTTACAGCCCCAGCGCGTTCTGGTTGTCGCGCTATAGGATCATAGCGAGACCTGGCCTGTTCGCGCTATGGTCATGTAGCGCATTCGTGTTGAACGCGCTAGGCACGTATAGCGCGTTCTGGCTGAACGCGCTATGCACGTGTAGCGCGTTCTTGGAGGGACCAGTCGGGCTGCCCGGGGCGGGCGGTCTGCGGCTGATCGTGCTTCCCTTGGGCCGTGTGTGCCTTGGACACCCAGTGGAGTTCCGTGACCGTGTTTTGGGGTGTCTGGAGGTTCCGTTTACCTCGTTTTACGTGCCCGTGCGCTTAAGGGTCCGGGTGACCTTTAGCGTTCCGTTCGCATTGTGTTGGTCTCCGGTCGACCCGGTTGGGACCCAGTGGTCGACCTATGGCCTTGTGAGTATCCCGGACACCCCATGGGTTCTGTGTCTGTGTTTTTTGGGGTGTCAGGAGGGACCGTGTTTCCTCGATTAGCGTGCCCGTAGGTGTGGTGGGTCCGGGTGACCCCACGTGTTCCGGGCTCTTGTGTTACGCTTGATCGAGTCACCGTGTGTCGGTGTGTGTGCGGTGGGGTCTCCCCCGCATATCGTGGGTTCCTTTGGAAGGCGATTCCCGTGTGGGCCATGTGTTTGGCCTTGGACTGTGAGTCCAGTTGTCCGGCCTGGGGCTGGAGGTTTCCCGCTTGCTTCAAGATGGGAAATCGTCGTGGCGGCTTGTGTGCTGCCTTGGGAATCGTGCTTCTGTGTTTTCCGTGTGGCCCGTGTGAGTGGCCTTTGTCCCTCGCGTTCCCTTCCCAAGGGAATGGTCTTGGCAACTCGTGTGTTGTCTCGGTATTCGTGATATCGTGGTTTTGGACCTAGAGATTGGGATAGATCGACGGCCTTGTGCTGTTGCGTGCAACGGTCTTGACCCCGAGTCTTGTGACTCAAGGACCGTTGGCTGTAGTGTGTCTAGAGGACTGTCCAGAGTCCAGTGGCTTAGCGCCACTTGAGTTTTCTCGACTCTAGTGCACGGTGCGTGCGTGGCCGTGGACTGTGAGTCCTGTTTCTTCTCCGACTGTGGTCACCGTGCGACGGGGCCGGTACGCGGGGTTGTTCCCGTACGTCGTCAGATTCGGACGTTGTTTTCCGTTGAGTTGAGAGTCTACTCCTTCAGTGACCCTCCACTAGTCGTAGCCCACCAGTACGAGGTGCTGGTCTCACCTGGGAGTGGTGTACGGGCACCCACCTTTCGAGACGGTTTGTGGACCGGTTACCGTAGGCCCCTCGTCGGTAGCCAGAGTCCGACTACGGGGGAAAATCGGTCAGAGGACCAGACCTAGTGACGCAAGGTCTGTGTGTGCACACGTGGTTGGGGGCGGTTGGACCCACGTCGACAGACGTGACCCCAGCTAGTTACTTGTTTGTGGTTACTTGTACGATGTTCGCGCCTCGTGTAATATCCCGGACCTTTCGGATCCTTTCTTCGTGGGTCCCGGATCTGGTTTTCAGAGCGTCCGGCTCCGTTGTGTCCGAAATTTCATTTCGGACATCTTTCGTGTTCGGATCGGCGCGATCCGGAGTCGTTTCGGAGGCCCGGAGGCGTTCCGCGGCTTTTCCGCGTGTGTTTTCCGATTCCCGGTGTGTGTTTCGGCTTTTTCTTTGGAAGCTCGCTGCAGGCGAACCAGGCGGTTCACCCGGGCACGAGTGGTACCGTTACGATCGGTGCGTTCCGAGGATTCCGGAAATGTATTTTTCTATTTTTTGATATTTTTCCGAAAATTCGGATTTTCTATAAAGCCCTAATTCTTTTTCTTTTCCTTTCTCCTTTCTCTTTCTTCTTCTTCCTCTTCCTCCGTTTCTTCCCACCGTGACACCCTCCTCTCTCCCTCTCTCCCATTCGGGCGCGGCGAACCCCTCTCCGGCTACGGACGGCGGCGGGGCGACGGCGCGGACGCGTGGGTGACGGCGAGGCGATCTCGTGGGCGTGCGGCGTGCGTGGGAAGTGTGGGGAGTTCGTGAAGTTTGAAGCGTTTTTCGTGATTGATTCGGCGGAGCATTTGCTCCATTGAGGTAGGGTGACGTTCCTTAGCCTCATGCCGATCTTTTTCGCGATTTATAGGCCGCGGGGAGGCCGAGAGGGGATCGTTTGAGCGTTTTTGGGTTTTTCCATGATTTGGGGAGAGCTCGCCCGATCTATGGATTTGATGCATGATTTCGTGTTTTGATGGCCTAGAATCATGCTAGGGGTCCCCAGGGGTCTTCCCCCTTGATTTCCCCCTCTCCTATGGAGGCATGGGGGCGTGGTTATAATTTTTGGGCGTTTCTACCGTTTTCGGTCGCGGACTGAGAACGCGCTATACTCCAGTAGCGCGTTCTTGGAGGTCGCGCTGCCCCGACCGAGCGCGTTCATCGGAGAAGATGAACAGGAGGCGGTTCCTGTCGCGCTATGGGGTCCTAGCGCGATCAGCCTTGTCGCGCTAGGCATCCCTAGCGCGATCTGTCGTGTCGCGCTAGCCGTCCCTAGCGCGACATGCCTTGTCGCGCTAGGAGGCCCTAGCGCGATGTCCCTTGTCGCGCTAGGAGGCCCTAGCGCGTTCTTCCGTGTCGCGCTAGGTATCCCTAGCGCGATCTGGCTGTTGTTGGGTGTTTCCCTTGGGCCGTGTATGCGTCCCGGGCACCCCGTGGAGTTTCGTGACCGTGTCTTTGGTGTCCGGAGGTTCCGTTTGCCTTGGTTATGAGTTTGGCTGTGGGCGGTGAGTCCGTTTTTCTCCGACCGTGGCCCCGTTGACGGAGCTAGTACTTGGGGTGATTCCCACACGTTGTCGGACTCGGACGTCGTTTTTCGTTGACTTGAGAGTCTACTCCTTCAGTGACCCTCCACTAGTCGTAGCCCACCAGTACGAGGTGCTGGTCTCACCTGGGAGTGATGTACGGGCACCCACCTTTCGAGACGGTTTGTGGACCGGTTACCGTAGGCCCCTCGTCGGTAGCCAGAGTCCGGCTACGGGGGAAAACCAGTCAGAGGACCAGACCTAGTGACGCAAGGTCTGTGTGTGCACACGTGGTTGGGGGCGGTTGGACCCACGTCGACGGGCGTGACCCCATCTAGTTACTTGTTTGTGGTTACTTGTACGGTGTTTGCGCCTCGGGTAGGACCTACCACGTCAGGCGGTTCACCTGCGGTGCGGTGTAAGACGTCAGGGGATGCTACCGGCTGTGCTTCTAGTGGGTGGTACTCCTGTCGAGTACAGAGTGTCAGACTGTCAGTCGTGTGTTTTCGACCTTCAGGTTTTGGCGGTTCGACCGTTGAGTTTTGGTCTTTTCGTACCGTGGCACGTGTATCGGTTTGCGTGCCGTAGGGTCTAATTCTGTAGAGTACAGGGCTTTCCTTTCTGAGGTACTTTCCTACCGCTAGAGTAGTGGTTTCTCGTTTTACGAGGTAGGGTTCGAGTGATCCCTACTGAGTCTTGTTCCGAGACTCATTCCCTGCGTATTTTCACCGTGTTTCAGGTGAGACGCCACCTTCGGGGAGCGCGTCAGGAGCGCAGCGTGGTGCGGGTGCCCAGAGGTAGTGCCAGAGGTCAGAGCCGGGGTATGTCCTGTGTAGCTGTACTTTTCTTTCTTGTCACTGTACTAGTCGTGGACTGTTCTTGCTGTTGTTGTTATTTTATTGTGGACCATGTAAGATGTTAATTTATTTCCTGTTTAATATTATAACTGTTTAATTTCTGCAATTATTTGTGATACTTGTGTAGTCTCCACACCATCCTTTTAACCCTTCCGAGTCTTCGGACTCGTGGGTGGCGGTACGAGTCTCGGGTTATCGGGCCTTCCCGGTAATCGGATTCTCGGGTCGTTACAGCTGGTATCAGAGCGCGGTTGTGGAATAACATGAGAATCATAGGTAATTGTGGTGGTCCACTAGTCCACAACGATGATGTACAGGTGACGCTGGCATTGGGCATCGTGTGTTTGTCTTGACATTGCCGTTTCCGTGTTTTCTGTCTTGTGCTTCAGGAGCGAGGATGGCGCCGAGGAGGAGCTCTCGCTCTCAGCAGGGGCAGTCGGCTGGAGGTCAGGAGATCCAGCAGGGGGTCCAGAGGGACCAGGAGGAGCATAGCAGAGTTCTGGGAGCTACCGAGGCCGCGGATGCTGCGAAAGCTCCGGGGGCCGAGGATTTCTTCCGTGGCATGTACCCTCTCATGTCTCAGCAGTTTGGCGGAGAGGCTGCTGAGGGCTCGTCAGCCAGGGGTGGGCCAGGCCGAACGGTGAGGGACTTTATGCAGTTCCATCCGCCTTACTTTAGCGGCCAGGCAGACCCTGATGCGGCTCGTGATTGGCTCGATGAGATGGAGCGGGTGTTCAGTTCCGCGAGGAGTACTGCCGAGGACAGAGTGGTGTTGACCTACAACCAGTTGTAGGGTACGGCTCGGAGGTGGTGGTCTTCCGAGTGGAAGACGTCCTTTCAGCTTCGTCCACTTGAGCAGATCGAGTGGGATGACTTTGTCAGTGCTTTCGAGCGTACGTACTGTCCAGATGTTGTTGCTACGCAGCGGATGCGGGAGTTTCTGGAGCTGGTGCAGGGTGACATGTCCGTGTTGCAGTACAGGGCCCGATTTGTCGAGCTGGGTTGGTACGCACCTCACATCATGGAGCATGAGAGGGTGAGGACCACGCAGTTTGTACAGGGCTTGAGGCTGGAGTTGAGGCACCATTTGATCGCGAATGGGGCCACTGATCTAGAGACGGCGTCTCGTGTTGCGATTTCCTTGGAGATGGATATGCAGAGGACTCGAGGACCGGTCAGTCAGGGGCAGTCCTTGTCAGGTCACAGCCAGCAGTCGGCTACCCAGCAGCAGGGTTTCTTCCAGCATGCGTCGGGTGGTTCAGGAGTACCGGCACCGGCAGCGTCAGTGGCAGGATCTGCGTCCTTCGGCTCGAAGGTCAAGAAGTTCTTGAAGAAGAGTCTCCGGAAGAAGCACAAGGATCAAGGGCAGGCTTCATCGGGCAGTGTGCAGCAGCCGATTCCTTTGCAGCGTCAGGGATCAGTGGGTGGATCGCGAGGACCTTGTCCACGGTGTGGTGGTACCCACCCAGGCAGGCAGTGCACGGCGCAGATTATTTGTTTTCGGTGTGACCAGCCAGGGCATATGGCGCGTGACTATCCTCAGAGGCCGCCGCAGCAGCAGTTTCCTCAGCAGCAGCAGGTTCCCCAGTAGCAGAGGCAGCAGCAGGGACAGTATCCGCCGCTACCCAAGTTAGCTAGCGTGGGAGGCAGGCAGAGGGCTCGAGGCCAGATCACACACTTGACCAGGGCAGAGGCAGTGGCGTCGCAGCTCGTGGAAGGTACCGTTCAGATTTTGGGTTGTGCGGCTCAAGTTTTGTTCGATTCTGGCGCGTCTCATTCGTTTATTTCGGAGGATTTCGCGTCGAGCGTCGAGGAGCCGGTGACCCAGTTGTCCTGTGATTTGGCAGTGGAGTTGCCTTCGGGTGACTTTATGGTCACTCCGTATTGCTTCGACCAGGTTCCGGTGTGGATCGATGGGCGGAGTATGCCAGGCAGGTTGTATGCGTTGCAGCTTCGGGATTATGACGTGATTCTAGGCATGGATTGGCTCGAGACCCATGGAGCGGTGGTGGATTGTGGGATGAAGAGAGTCTACTTCCAGCATCCGAGCAAGAGGACCTTCTATTTCCAAGGTATCCGTTCCACCTCTTCTTGATTCCTTATCTCTACTATTCGAGCCCGTCGATTGCTTGATTCCGGTTGTCAGGGTTTTCTCGCGTCAGTGGTTGTGTCTGACCGCATGGAGCCGGATGTCGAGGACATCGCGGTGGTGTGCGAGTTTCCTGACGTTTTTCCCGAGGAGTTGCCTGGATTACCTCCCCAGCGGGAGATAGATTTCGTGATCGAGGTTGTGCCTGGTACGGGACCTTTGGCGAAGGCTCCCTACCGCATGGCCCCCGCTGAGTTGAGGGAGTTGAGGGCGCAGTTGCAGGAACTGTTGGCCAAGGGGTATATTCGTCCGAGCTTTTCCCCTTGGGGTGCGCCCGTGTTGTTCGTGAAGAAGAAGGACGGTAGTCTGCGGTTGTGCATTGACTATCGGCAGCTGAATGAAGTGACCATTAAGAACAAGTATCCGTTGCCGCGGTTTGATGATTTGTTCGACCAGCTTCAGTCTGCGCGAGTGTTCTCGCGGATTGATTTACGGTCCGATTACTATCAGCTGAGAATTCGCGAGTCCGATGTGGAGAAGACTGCGTTCAGTACGAGGTACGGGCATTATGAGTTCTTGGTGATGCCGTTTGGGCTCACCAATGTCCCTGCAGCCTTCATGGACTTGATGCAAAGGGTGTTTCATCCATATTTGGACCAGTTCGTGGTCATCTTCGTGGACGACATCCTTGTTTATTCGCAGTCTGCTGAGGAGCATGCGTACCATTTGGGTGTGGTGCTGCAGACGTTGCGAGATCACCAGTTGTATGCGAAGCTCAGCAAGTGCGAGTTTTGGCTCAGCGAGGTGCACTTTCTGGGGCACTTGATTTCTGGTGATGGCATTTCCGTGGATCCCGCCAAGGTCGAGGCAGTGATGCAGTGGCCGAGGCCGAGGTCAGTGACGGAGATCCGGAGTTTCTTGGGGCTTGCGGGTTACTATCGCCGGTTTATCCAGGATTTTTCCCGCATAGCGACCCCGATGACGAGGCTCACGCGGAAGGATGTGCCTTTCGTCTGGTCCGAGGAGTGTGAGCAGAGCTTCAGGGAACTGAAGAGATTGCTCACCTCGGCTCCGGTGTTGGTTTTGCCTTCTGGATCGGGAGGTTTTGTGGTGTGTACAGATGCTTCCGGGGTCGGATTGGGTGCTGTTCTGATGCAGCATGGTAGAGTGGTGGCTTATGCATCTCGGCAGCTAAAGCCCCATGAGGAGAACTACCCTACCCATGACCTTGAGTTGGCGGCAGTGATCTTCGCGCTGAAGATCTGGAGGCATTATCTGTACGGCGAGAAGTTCGAGGTGTTCACTGACCATCAGAGTTTGAGGTATGTGTTCTCGCAGAGAGATCTGAACCTCAGACAAAGGCGTTGGATGGAGTTCATGAAGGATTATGACTTCACCCTGTCTTATCAGCCGGGCAGGATGAATGTCGTCGCCGATGCCTTGAGTCGGAAGGTGGCGGTCAGTACCTTGATGTTGAGGAAGTGGAGGCTCTGGGAACAAGTGCCCGAAGTTTCCTTCAGGCTCAAGATTCCCCAGGAGCCAGGGTTGGCGGTGCTTGCGAGTCTGACTGTCACTCCTGCTATCCGTCGTCAGGTGACAGAGGCTCAGCATGCAGACCCTGAGTTGCCCCGGATTCTGGCGATGGCTGATGTGGAACTTGGCGAGGACGGTGCTGCGAGGTTTCGTGGCAGGCTGTACGTCCCAGCCGAGGAGCAGATTCGTCGTGCGGTGTTACGCGAGGCTCATGGGAGCAGGTACACTGTGCACCCGGGTGCGACGAAGATGTATCGGAACTTGCGGAGGCAGTTCTGGTGGCCTGGCATGAAGAGAGATGTCGCAGAGTTTGTGGCCAGGTGCCTGATCTGTCAGCAGGTGAAGGCGGAGCACCAGCGACCAGGAGGTACTCTCCAGCCCTTGGATGTTCCTGCTTGGAAGTGGGACCATGTGACCACGGATTTCGTGGTGGGATTACCGAGGACCCCGAGTGGGCAGAATAGTATTTGGTTGCTGGTGGATCGGCTGACGAAGGTGACGCGATTGTTACCGGTCAAGGTCAGCTGGAGCGTGTCTAAGTTGGCTCGTTTGTATGTGGAGCGGATCGTGCCGTTGCATGGGGTTCCCATTTCGATCGTGTCGGATCGGGATCCGCGCTTCACTTCTGGATTCTGGAGGAGTTTCCAGCGAGCTCTTGGCACGGAGTTGGCGTTTAGCTCGGCGTATCATCCACAGTCAGATGGTCAGTCTGAGAAGACCATTCAGACATTGGAGGACATGCTGAGATCTTGCTGCCTGGAGTGGCAGGGGAGTTGGATTCATCACCTACCGTTGGCGGAGTTTGCCTATAACAACAGCTATCATTCGAGCATCGGCATGGCTCCTTATGAGGCATTATATGGGCGTCCTTGTCGGACTCCACTTGATTGGTTTGAGGTGGGTGAGCGTGTTTTGACGGGACCGGAATTGGTGCAGCAATGTGTGGATGTTGTGCACCTGGTTCGTCAGAACATGTTGGCGGCCCAGAGTCGGCAGAAGAGCTATGCTGACCGTAGGAGGCAGCCCCTCGAGTTCGCCGTGGGCGATCATGTGTTCTTGAGAGTTTCTCCGATGAAGGGGGTGATGCGTTTTGGACGGCGTGGGAAGCTGAGTCCCCGCTATATTGGTCCTTTCGCGATTGTGGAACGCATCGGTGAGGTTGCTTACCGGTTGCAGTTACCTCCTGAGTTGGCATCGGTGCATGACGTGTTCCACGTCTCGATGTTGCGGAAGTATATGCCCGATGACTCTCATGTGCTCGAGTTTTCCGTTTGGCCTGAGGTGACTCCAGATCTTTCTCTCCCAGAGTTCCCGATCCGCGTGGAGGATAGGCGAGAGCAGCGCCTACGGAACAAGGTCATTCCCTTGGTAAAGGTCGTGTGGCAACGACACTCTGGTGGGGAGGCTTCTTGGGAGCGTGAGGACGAGATACTTCAGCAGTTCCCGTACTTTTTTGAGTGAGTCTTCCTCTTCTTTCCCCTTTGGTTGTTCTCCATTTCGAGGACGAAATTCCTTAAGGGGGGAGGGCTGTAATATCCCGGACCTTTCGGATCCTTTCTTCGTGGGTCCCGGATCTGGTTTTCGGAGCGTCCAGCTCTGTTGTGTTTGAAATTTCGTTTCGGACATCTTTCGTGTTCGGATCGGCGCGATCCGGAGTCGTTTCGGAGGCCCGGAGGCGTTCCGCGGCTTTTCCGCGTGTGTTTTCCGATTCCCGGTGTGTGTTTCAGCTTTTTCTTCGGAAGCTCGCTGCAGGCGAACCGGGTGGTTCACCCGGGCACGAGTGGTACCGTTGCGATCGGTGCGTTCCGAGAATTCCGGAAATATATTTTTCTATTTTTCGGTATTTTTCCGAAAATTCGGATTTTCTATAAAGCCCTAATTCTTTTTCTTTTCCTTTCTCCTTTCTCTTTCTTCTTCTTCCTCTTCCTCCGTTTCTTCCCACGGTGACACCCTCCTCTCTCCCTCTCTCCCATTCGGGCGCGGCGAACCCCTCTCCGGCTACGGACGGCGGCGGGGCGACGACGCGGACGCGTGGGTGACGGCAAGGCGATCTCGTGGGCGTGCGGCTTGCGTGGGAAGCGTGGGGAGTTCGTGAAGTTTGAAGCGTTCTTCGTGATTCGTGATTGATTCGGCGGAGCATTTGCTCCATTGAGGTAGGGTGACGTTCCTTAGCCTCATGCCGATCTTTTCCGCGATTTATAGGCCGCGGGGAGGCCGAGAGGGGATCGTTTGAGCGTTTTTGGGTTTTTCCATGATTTGGGGAGAGCTCGCCCGATCTATGGATTTGATGCATGATTTCGTGTTTTGATGGCCTAGAATCATGCTAGGGGTCCCCAGGGGTCTTCCCCCTTAATTTCCCCCTCTCCTATGGAGGCATGGGGGCGTGGTTATAATTTTTGGGCGTTTCTACCGTTTTTGGTCGCGGACTGAGAACGCGCTATACTCCAGTAGCGCGTTCTTGGAGGTCGCGCTGCCCCGACCGAGCGCGTTCATCGGAGAAGATGAACATGAGGCGGTTCCTGTCGCGCTATGGGGTCCTAGCACGATCAGCCTTGTCGCGCTAGGCATCCCTAGCGCGATCTGTCGTGTCGCGCTAGCCGTCCCTAGCGCGACATGCCTTGTCGCGCTAGGAGGCCCTAGCGCGATGTCCCTTGTCGCGCTAGGAGGCCCTAGCGCGTTCTTCCGTGTCGCGCTAGGTATCCCTAGCACGATCTGGCTGTTGTTGGGTGTTTCCCTTGGGCCGTGTGTGCGTCCCGGGCACCCCGTGGAGTTCCGTGACCGTGTCTTTGGTGTCCGGAGGTTCCGTTTGCCTTGGTTATGAGTTTGGCTGTGGGCGGTGAGTCCGTTTTTCTCCGACCGTGGCCCCGTTGACGGAGCTAGTGCTTGGGGTGATTCCCACACGTTGTCGGACTCGGACGTCGTTTTTCGTTGACTTGAGAGTCTACTCCTTCAGTGACCCTCCACTAGTCGTAGTCCACCAGTACGAGGTGCTGGTCTCACCTGGGAGTGGTGTACGGGCACCCACCTTTCGAGACGGTTTGTGGACCGGTTACCGTAGGCCCCTCGTCGGTAGCCAGAGTCCCGCTACGGGGGAAAACCGGTCAGAGGACCATACCTAGTGACGCAAGGTCTGTGTGTGCACACGTGGTTGGGGGCGGTTGGACCCACGTCGACGGGCGTGACCCCAGCTAGTTACTTGTTTGTGGTTACTTGTACGGTGTTTGCGCCTCGGGTAGGACCTACCACGTCAGGCGGTTCACCTGCGGTGCAGTGTAAGACGTCACGGGACGCTACCGGCTGTGCTTCTAGTGGGTGGTACTCCTGTCGAGTACGGAGTGTCAGACTGTCAGTCGTGTGTTTCCGACCTTCAGGTTTTGGCGATTCGACCGTTGAGTTTCGGTCTTTTCGTACCGTGGCACATGTGTCGGTTTACGTGCCGTAGGGTCTAGTTCTGTAGAGTACATGGCTTTCCTTTCCGAGGTACTTTCCTACCGCTAGAGTAGTGGTTTCTCGTTTTACGAGGTAGGGTTCGAGTGATCCCTACCGAGTCTTGTTCCGAGACTCATTCCCTGCGTATTTTCACCGTGTTTCAGGTGAGACGCCACCTTCGGGGAGCGCGTCAAGAGCGCAACGTGGTGCGGGTGCCCAGAGGTAGTGCCAGAGGTCAGAGCCGGGGTATGTCCCGTGTAGCTGTACTTTTCTTTCTTGTCACTGTACTAGTCGTGGACTGTTCTTGCTGTTGTTGTTATTTTATTGTGGACCATGTAAGATGTTAATTTATTTCCTGCTTAATATTATAACTGTTTAATTTCTGCAATTATTTGTGATACTTGTGTAGTCTCCACACCATCCTTTTAACCCTTCCGAGTCTTCGGACTCGTGGGTGGCGGTACGAGTCTCGGGTTATCGGGCCTTCCCGGTAATCGGATTCTCGGGTCGTTACACCTCGGGTAGGACCTACCACGTCAGGCGGTTCACCTGCGGTGCGGTGTAAGACGTCAGGGGACGCTACCGGCTGTGCTTCTAGTGGGTGGTACTCCTGTCGAGTACGGAGTGACAGACTGTCAGTCTCTGTGTCTTTGACCTTCGGGTTTTTGGTCGTGTTGACCGGTGAGTTCGGTTGTTTCACCTTGGCGCACGTGTCGGTTCTTGCGCCGTGAGATTAGTGCTAGTGGCTTTACCGAGGTTGGGTCTTGTTGTGCGGTACCCGCGATCGGATGGTCGGGGTTGCACCTTGGACAGCGTGTCCAGGTCGGCTGTGTCTGGGGGACAGGCCTCTACGGCATGGTTGCCGTGTGTTCTTACTTCGGTAGGTGGTACTAGCGTGGTTCGGTAGCTTCGACTGTATGATCGAGGTCTGCCTTCTGGCAGTAGGAGTTGCTGTAGTGCCGAGTTTTGACCGGCCACCGGGTTGCTGTTCCTGCTGTAGTTGTAGCTTCCTTTCCGCTACCGCCGTTGTTTCCGGTTGGGGTTCCGCGGGATCCCTGCTGAGTCTCTGTTCTGGAGACTCATTCCCTGCTTTTCAGGTGTAGCGGTTCTTCCTCGAGGTTCGAGGGTGCGGGGCGGAGGTTCTCAGTTGCCAGCTTGCCGGGCCGAGTGTTCACTTGGCATGTGGTACGTTTTACTGCTTTAGACTATACTTTCTGTTGGACTGGACTCTGTTGTAGTTGTTTATTTATTTCTGTTAATTGTTGAATTGTCCTGCTTTATTTCCTATTTCCTTGTGCCTCCACACTCCTTTTAGCCCTTCCGAGCCCTCCCGGCTCGTGGGCGGCGGTGCGAGTCTCGGGTTATCGGGCCTTCCCGGTAATCGGATTCTCGGGTCGTTACAACATCCACTGCTCCAGGGGAGCATTCCACTGCGTCAGGGGAGCATGGGGAGTACATGCTATCTCTGGGGAGCAATCGCTGCTCCAGGGGAGCATCCTTCAGTGCCAGGGGAGCAATCGCTGCTCCAGGGGAGCATATGCTGTCTGGGTTCTAGCAGGGAAGCACATGCTGTCTCTGGAGGGCATTCATTGCCTCTGGAGAGCGCCACTGTCGTCAGGAGAGCAGGCATTGTAGGCTCAAGACATTTCGATGTCACTTGAAGTGTCGACCTGGTTTTAGGAATGCATGAACCTGACTGATGGTGGGGGAGCATCTGCAGTCGCTGGAGGGCATACTCGGTCTCAGGAGAGCATCCGGGGGGACAGGCGAGCATGCACGTCTGATGTATCCCGGAAGAGGATTTCTATTTATCAGGGGTATTATTGTCCTTAATGCCCTGACTAATGACGCCCTAATCTTCTAGTATAAAAGGGTGGGTTGTCTCTTTGTATTGAATCTGGTCCGTGATTATCTTAGTGGATTACTGCTGCGGCCGTGGATGTAGAAAGACATCTTGCCTCCGAACCACGTAAAAATCCCTGTGTTCTTGTGTGATTCTTCTTCTTCTATTCTTTCCTTATTTCTCTATTCTGATCTCGTGTGTGGATCGTGTGAAAGAGGGTCGCCGTCTGATTTGTTTCTCCCCCTCCCAACAACTTCTCTTTTTTCTTTTTTTGTCATCTAATTTTGGAATTAAATTGAATGAAAATATCAAGATTAATATTTTGTGCTACGCCCTGTACGTGATTACACGTGGAGGCATTGCACATAGTTTTATTTTTATTTTTTTAATTTTTTTTGTGCGGCTCGTATGTCAAGTTATAACTAGATTGTATGGGGCACAGCCTGTGTCTTTGTTTCGTTTCGTCCGTACAGTTGGCCACCAAAGTCAATAGGGGACCAAGGCAACCTAGTCAACAAGCCACAGAGTGTACTAAGATTTGTACAGACGTAAATGATGAAACATTAACTGGAGACCCACATTTACGGTAGCCGCGTTCCCCCCCCCCCCCCCCCCCCCCCCATCTGTCGTTCGCAAGTAAAAAGTTAAAGAGATAAATAGAGTCATTCGGGGTTACGATACACCGATGGACTATCTGGTTCCACTTGAAAGTATTGTAAAAAAATATACCATAATCTTATGATACATAAATATGAACTTTTAATGTGTTTTATAGCACTTTACTGCATCCAAAAAATGACCCTTTTTACCCCTCCCATCCCCAGAAAAGCTTGTTTGCTCTTCCCTGTGCACTCTTGGAGAGCAGGTTAAATCATCTTTGGGAGGCAAGTCATCTTAAATGTTGTGCCCCTGGCCAATTAAGTTATATATATATATATATACATGCATCTCTAGGGCAGGTATATGCCTGTGGACCTTCTGACTTCAGGAGGCTTTCCTCTGTTAGGCTTTGCTCATTGCAGAAGGTTGATCACTGTTACCACTAAACAGGTGTTTAGGTCATGTGTAGCTTTCAGTATGACTAATTAATCCTTCTCCCTTACCAGCCACAAATCACTTTCAGCCTTGAGTTTTTATTTTGCTAATTACCCTGTTGTAGGCCCATATCCCTCTTTCTGCTACCATTTACTTGGCACCTTGACATGTTATTGTGAACAATGCAAATATCATTTACCATCAAAGGCTGTAGACTGCACATAACAGCTTCAGAATATATATATATCACGCTAACCAGAAAATTTGGCGTGTGAAGAATTGATCATGGAAGGAAGCACAGTGTGGCGGCCTGCTACTACTAGATCACTCTCTGTGTAGGTCTGTCTGCTTAAAATGGTTTGCAGTCCAGGACACAGAGGTGGGTGAGCATTGAAGAAGGGCAAGGTACTAGTACTACTGCTGCCCACCTTGATGTTGAACCCCTGTGGAATGTTGGCAGCACAGTCCTCCTTGGGATTTGGGTCATTAAATGGGCTCCTCCAATGAGGGGGGGCATGTCCCTTCAGTCTTCCTCTTCAGATCCTTGGAGTGTCACCCTTGCAGGAGCATGAAACATGGCGGACAGAAGTGTCCTGCAAGCCATGACCCAGTGAGTGATGACCCCCCATAGACCCAAGTGATGGACATATTGTTCCTTGCCCTGCTATCCCCTCTCTTGTGCATTTAATTTGCAGGGTGGCACAGAAGGGTCCTTGCAGTTGCATGACAACTTATTGAGAAAGGAAATGTTCTTGGCTCCAGGGAGGTATTTAAGAGGGGTAACTGCATTATCCTCAAAAACTCTTGATGGAGAAGGGAAACATGCATTTGATTCATTTGGCCTCAATGAAAGCTAGGGTCCTCGTCCTAATTATTCACATGGAAGCATGTGAGCCCACCTCATTGAAGGCAGTTCAGCAAGCCCATGCAATGAGAACCTATCAGGGGAGGCCTGGGCGAGAGATGCAGGCATTAGTGACAGGGATTGCTCCCCGGTCTTCACCATTTCTTTCAAGTCTCATTAAGTGGAGAGAAACAAATATGAACATTAATGTGGTGCTCATTCCAAAAGTTTTTTGATCATGCAACCGTTTGTTTTGTCAGCATATTTATTTAATTTATTGTCCAGCTTAAAATTTTAAGGGAAAGAGTAGATCGTGGATATCCACATCGTACTCATATTTTTTTCTCCTCTCCACTTGATATGAAACTATTTGTAATGAGCATGGGATCTCTTGTGAGTTGTGAGATTTCTTTACTTTCTAAAATCATGATGCGATAGATTTTCATTTGGTATCCAAAGATTGGAGATGCCCAATTATTAGTAGTAAAAGTGTCACCAAAGAATTGGCACACACAAGGTAGCATATTTGGGCCCAAAAACAAACATGTGGTCGGCTAGATCCACTGGAAAGCCACCTAGAGTTTGATGAGATTTTTTTGATCAAATACTATTCATGGATTCAGCTCTTTACAAGGTAGTTTAGTCAGCCAAGCCAAGAATCGATGGGCAATGAGAGTGTGCCAAGGATCTATATGTGACTGGGATTTAAGTTCACACAACCAACAACTACTTAAAACTTCAAAAATTTAAGCAGTTAATTTGAAACCAAGATGTAAATTAGGATTAAGATGTATGTTCTTCTCTAAGAGAACTATCAATCAGAGAAAATAAGTAGCAGGTGGAAAAACTATCTAGAGAACTAGAATTTAGGCTCAGATAACTAAAAGTGCTTTTTTCCCTAGGGATTTTTGATTTTAAGTCCCTAAAATTTTAAAATTAGGAAAATACCTCCCTAATCCACCTATTTAGCCAAAATTCTCTAAAATCTTCAAACCTTTAGTAAAATCCCCCTCGGGTCTTGGCCGTCAAAAAATATAATATTTTGGAGAATATTCTTTCCCCTATCCCGTTAATTTTTGTATTTTTCATTTTACCCTCCCGCTCTCTCTCTCTCTCGTCACTCTCTCTTTGGGCACTCTTCTCTCTGGGCACTCTCTCTCACCATCGCAACAGTAGAGGAAACCTTCGCCCCTGCGAGCTCCTTCGACCCGCCGCCGCCCTCCCCTCCTTCGGCCGCTGACCTCCCCCTTCGGTTTTCCAGTCTCCTCTCTCTAGATCGCTCACACACTCTCTCTCTCCCCCTCTTTGTCTCTCATTCTCTCTCTCTCTCTCTGCGACCCCCAGTGGGGTGCTAGCACTGGTTGGTGCCTTCCCACTTTCTTTCGCAATCTCTCTCTCACTCTCCCCCTCTCTGCCTCTTTCTCTCTCCCCCCCTCTCTCTTGTACTCTATCACTTGCCCCTCTCTCTTTCTCTCTTTCTATCTCCCCTCACCCATAAACTCGTCGCCTCTCCTTGCAGTCTGTCGATCTCTCCCTCCAGTCTGCCAAACTCCCCCTCTCTTGCTCTCCCCCTCTCTATCTCTGTCTCTCTCTCCTCCTCACTCTCTCTTTGCGACCCCCAGTGGGTGCCGGCACCGGAGGGGGTCCCTCCCACTCCCTCTTGCACTCTCTCTCTCTTTGTCTCTCCCCCTCTCTCTCTCTACGACTCCCAGTAGGGTGCTGGTGCCGGAGGGGGAGACCCCCTCTGATGCCCTCCCATTATCTCTCTCACTCTCCCCCTCTTTGTCTTTCTCTTTCCCTCCTCTCTCTCTATGAGCCCTAGTTAGGTGTCAACGCTAGAGGGGGAGGTCCCCTCCGGTGCCCTACCACGCCCTCTCACACACTATCTCTCTTTCTCTTTACCCTGTCTCTCTTACACTCTCTCTCACTCCCCTCCTTTTATCTTTCTTTCTCTATCCCCCCACCCAAAGTCCACTGCCTCTCCTTGAATCACCCACGACCTCGGCGCCGGCACTGTCACCTCCGGGCCCAGCCCCCTGCCACGTGCAAGCCGGCCCGCCGCCCTCCCTCCTATGTCTCTCTCTCTCTCTACCTGAGATAGACAAGAGTATTATAGTCTTTTCTCTCACCTAGGTAGGTTAGCCTAACTAATCTTTATCTTAGGTGACAGACGGCAGGGGCATTTTTATGTAATTGAGAAGAATTTATGGGCTTTTGGTTAAATAGGTGGATTAGAGGGACTTTTTTTTCTAATTTTTAAAATTTTTAGGGTCTTACAATAAAAATTTCCCTTTCTTCTATAAATACGCCCTTGTTCAAAACTATGTTGCATAATTATTATTTTGCTCATGTACTTGCAGTTAATATGCTTTTGCTTCATGAAAGCATGCTTCAACTTGTTTTTATTGTAAAAGGACATACTTTTAAAGTTAAGCATATATGTTGGTTAACTTTTAAACATGGTTTTTTAAATGATCAAATTGAACTTTTTGTCTATGTATTTTGTATCCCTTTCTATGTTCTTTCTCTTTGAAGTGGTCGTTTGACAAGTTAAAAGATTAATAGTATACATAAATAATCTAGCGAACAAGGATGATATTTAAGTCAAAAGATAGTTCTGAAACGTTATTTGGATGGTAAGGGTATACAAATGAATGCAACAACAAGAGGGAGAGTTCCATGTTCTAGATTTTAATTGGGAATATTTGTAAAAGAATACAACTAAAAGGTTTTTCTTGTTCAAAAAAACCTACCTTAATTTTTGTACACTTCAAAAAAGAGTTTGAACCAAGATGTTTATTTGTTATAAAATATATTCTCTTCTCTAAAATATCCCAAACCAAGAGAAAAATAATAACACAATCCAAAAACTATTATACCATATCATAATGTCAATTGTTATATACATCATGCTTCTGAGGTGGATAAAAACTCCAGAATCCTTACCATTTGTTAAAATCAGGGTTTGCCGACCCAGTGCGTCTCGCACCGACTCGCACGACCCGACCCGACCCAGGTCGGGACCGGGTCGGCCGGGCTGTGAGTCGCCACCGGGTCGGCTTATTATTTTTATATTATATTATATTATATTTTATATATAATGTATGTTTTTCTATTTTATTATATTATTTTATATTATATATATATATATATAAAGTGGTGTTTTAGAACGGGACGTACCGAGTCGTACCGAGACGGGAGCGACCCGACCCGACCCAAGCCGAGACCGGGTCGGCCGGGTCGACCGGGCCGGCAAACCCTGGTTAAAACAACCGAATGCAACCATCATCTCGTGCATTTGAGTGGCGTCAAGATCTCATGTTTTTTTCACCTTGCACAAGAAAAATTTAGAACCCAGATCGTATTTTACACAGGGTTTGATAAATCGGTACGGGACGGGATGAATCGCACGTCCCGTCCCGTATCAACCAAAGATCGGGACGATCGATCCGTGAGACGTAACTGATACGCTCTCATATATTATATATATATATATTTTAATAAATAAAAATTATAGATGAGTTGGTTAAGAGTTTATTTTTCAACCGGAAGACACCGGTTCGATAAGTGGGGTTTACATTTTTTTTCTTGGTTTCTTTTTAGCATTTTTAGTCAAAAAAAATGCCAAAACTCATGTGAATGGGCAGATTCAAACCCGGGTCACGGGCTAAGACACAAGAAGACCGCCTAACCAACTGAGCTAACTGACTTTTTGTATTATTTTACATCCACTTTATATATATAGTTTGTGTTTTCATCTCGGTACGTAGCGGTACACACCCGTACCGTCCCGTCCTAGTGAAAAACCGGGATGGACGGTACGAACGGTCCGTCAAACCCTGCTTCTACATCTTATTCTAGAATTATTCCATTACTAGGCCTACACAATAAAAATTGTATATGTATCTTGTAGAGAAAAAGATCATGGCAATGTTCGTCGACTCGGTGATCCGTGTCAGATCGGGATCGCCTTGATCCGATACGGTATCCCTGAGTCACATGCGACTCGGGCCGACTTGGTATGTCCCACCCCACCCCGACATCTATTTCTTCCTCCATCTCGACGCCCTTCCACCTTAGCAACCCTTTCTTCCCCCACCCTGGTGCCCTCTCCCCACCCCCGGTAGCCCCCCACCGCGGCTAGCAACGTCTCTCCCGGTCGGATCATCGTCGCCACCATCGAATCTTATCTTCCATCGTCGGATCCTTGTCGCCACTGCAAGATCGTCGTCGGAACACGCCTAGAATGTTAGAGAGAAGGGTAAAGAGACAGGGAGGAACAACTCGATCCGAGTCGACCAGATCACGTCTCAATTTCTCGTAGATCCGATACGACACGTCTAAATCTGATTGAGTCGACTAACCATGGATCAAAGTAATTTACTTAAGTGGGTGTACTGATTCGTGGGAAGTTAGAAAAATAAAGATCAAACCAGTTTCCATATATAGACGGGTGCATTGATTGGTGGGGAAGAGGGTGGGGTTTGGGAGTTTCTTTGTATGCTCTTTGTCGGCTACACGGTAGAAAGAGTGGGGGAAAGGAATGAATCATGCATGAGGGGATGCATTAATTGCAAGAAATGATAGAATCTTTGACTTCTCCTTTTTGCATTGGGGTGCATTTAGAAACACTTATAATGAGGGTGATTTAAATCACTGCAGGCATCTCCATCTCTCAAAAATATTTTCAAAGACCCGCGCCCTTTATTATCACCTCAACTTTTGACAAATATTGTAGATTAATTATGGGAAGAAAGAGAGAGATCTAGGGAGAGACTAAACGGGTGATTTCAAAATCTCTAAAAATGATCAATATTGACCAGTTTTTTTAGACAAAAAATGGATTAATTACGAAAAAAATTCATAATCCCAACACGGTTCCAAACGCGACCAAAGAGAAGAATTAATACTTAAGGTAGTGACTAATGAAGTACGTCAACATTAATTTATCTAGTGACTAATGAAGTAGACGAGATCATTATATATCAGTACGTCAACATAAGATTGATGGCTCATACCTTCTCTTCACACCTACATATTGATGAGTCCCAGTAAATGATGATCTCTGTACTGCACTGAGTGAACAATATTGATGAATTAATCTTTTTTAAACCCATCTAAATTAAGGACCATAGCAATAAAAGATAAAGAGTCCTGGAAAACATACGGATATCTTCCATCTGTTCTATTCATAATTATTTGTGTATATATATATAGTTCATGCAATTTATTAAAGCCGTTTTATGATATATATATTTCTCAAGTCAAAGTTATTGTTAAAATAGGATTGAATGCACTGGCTTTGTCACAAATATTAATTAGCCCATACGAGTGAGAAAAATTAATTAACTTCGGAATGCCAATGTAATCTCCGCTGGGTAGCTCTCATTTTATCTTAGATTAAATGATGTTAGGATATAAAACTTGACGCAGCAGTACTGGTCGGCTAATAAGTCCAAGATCAAACAGGTATTATTAGTAGCAATATCAAAATCGTTTTATTAATTAACAGAGACATCGAATACAGTATACAGAGATGCTTTACGTACAAGATATTAATTCTACAAATGATCACCGTATATAGATGTGGATATTGTGGATCACCACAAGAAAGTAGCAAAAAGTATCTCCGCACCAAGCCAAAGACTATAATTGGATTATCATTCATTTATCAACATGTTGTTCATGTCCAACTGCATGCACTGAGCTCAAAGGAGGTGAAATGCGAGCTAGCATGTTGTGGTTAACCCTTAACATAATGAAATATGGTGGAACCCTAAATGGGGTTTGTTAATTTGTTTCATTTAAAACACCCAAAAACTCCGTACGCAGTTGTTTCATTTTATAATATTTTTCGGTTATTTGTTTGATTGTGTTTTTTTAAAATAATGTTTCATTAAAAAAACCCCAAAACTCTCGTACACATTTATTTTATTTTATAATTTTTTTTGGTTCTGTATTTCATTTAATATTTTATTTAAATGACTGACCCACGATTAAGGTCTGTATCTCGTACGTGTGGTTGTCTCACGAACCACGTGGTGCACGATCACGAAGTCGTTACTGTAATAATGACGGATATTATCCAGGAGGTTAGCGAGCGTTGAGCGGTGACTCACGCCCCCACATCTCTTGGAAGGCAAAATATCGGGATGACTTATATAACTCTAGTAGTCATAAGATGAAGCGATAGAACGTGCTCCATAAGAGAGACCTTGTAAGAAGTATATATCCACCTGATTGGACGGCCAGGGGTTAACCGCTCTAAGTCCTCCACAACACTCATTCCTCATTTCTCTCTCTGAACACTCCTCTCTCCTTCTGAGGACTCGTATGACTTAAGTATTGGAGGATTATCATCTGAGATCATACCCGATATTCCTTTTGATGATTCTTCCTTTGCTCGGAGGCTTCTCTCTCAGAGAACTTCCTCTCGCTCTCAACAAAACAAATCTCAGAGATATAATCCGCGGCTTGAAGATCAACTTTCGACCTCTACAATAATAATCAAAATAAAATATTGAGATTTTAAAATTAGAAAAAATACATCAATTTGAAAACCGATGATTCTAACACCAGAGAATAGCATGGAAACAAATAACACCAGAGATGTAACTAAAGAGATGGGGAGCTCCAAACACAATCATTCTTCAATGAAAACCATCCTTAAAAACTTTCATCGAGAGATGTTCCTGCCAAGATTAATCGATCAGTCCCAAGTCTATAAATCTTCATTTCCATTGAGGGGGTACCAACTTTGCAACCACATATATATTATTTATAGGATCCTGATCAAGTAGAGAATTATTCCAAGGGGACTTGGCACATGGAATGTCCATGGGAGGGAGAGGTATGAGGGGGAAAATGCCAACAGCTCATCCCAGTGTGCACGGTGAACCCGGACACAAGCACACACCTGTCTCTCAACGTAGCTACTATGTTTACATTCTTACCATGATGACCTCGAGGGATCGGCATGCGCGCCGGCAGCGCGCATCGGACGGCTCAATTCCGTTGGATCGCACCAACCCGATGGCGCTGATCCGTGGATCGCACCACTCGTACGTGTGCCATGTCAGCGTCTATATGTTATTGAAGATCTTACAGTCTTATTAAATTTTAATTCGAGTTAATTTGTTACATTTTTTTCTAACAGCAAATTATTATGATGCTTAAGTGGAAGAATGTTTTTTGGAGCTATATCAATCATATATGAAATTTTCGATATTTTCTTCTATAATCTGTCATATATGCATGCATATCCCTAACTTTCATGTATTGTCAAAAATATCCGCGAACACATCCAGATAACCTAAGTACAATTTAAGTGTCGAAACGGTGAAACCATAGTCAACTTTGGTTTTCGTGAGAGTTTGATGAGATCACAGTATTCTTAAGAATATTTCTTATTTTTAACATTTAATAATGCTTTTCGTAAAAGTGGTGGCATATATAAGAACCAGAAATGTGTAATAAGCGAAACTATTTGAAAATGTTGAAGGGCATTTTTGACAAGTATTAAAACTTAGAGATTATACAAATATAATAGATTATATGTACATATATGTGAAATCCTTATATATTTTTAAGAATAATATTTTCACAGTTGTTTTTTTTTGTATGACAGTTTTTTATATAACTAGCTCAAGATATTGTTATTAGAAATATCATTAGTATAGGAAGCCTTGGAAGAAGTAACCAAGCCAAAGTGGAAAAACTATAAACCCAGAGCATATTTATCCTTTTCTTTCTCTCTCTCCCCGCTTCCCATTTTTCCCTTTTCCGTCGGGATCTCCAAATCTCTCTCTCTCTCTCTCTCTCTCTGAGGATCCGTCGGCGGTGGGGAGGGGGAGACCGCGGCCGCCTCCATCCCGATCCAGTCGCGAAGCGATGTGTCAGCCGCATGGAATCTACTCCGAAGGTCTCGGCGCCGCCGCCTTTGCGATCGAATCACAGATCTCCGGTTGAACTCCGCGTCCGCCGGTGAGCGCTCTCTCTCTCTCTCTCCAGTGTTTCAAATTCTTACAGTTCCGGAGTGATCTCCGGGTGAACCGGGCGCTTCTGAAGCATCTCCGGTGTCTCGCTCGAGGAGGGAGGAGGGGAAGGCAGTAGCCAAGAAGCAACACCTGTGTGTATGTTCGTGTGTGCGTGCCTGTGTTTGTGTGCGAGGGGGGGGGGGAGGGGGAGAAGGGAGATCACGGCCGGGGAGAGAGGTTCCACTTGTGCAGCACGCAAAAGGAGGGAAGAAAGCGCCATTTTTTCTCGGCTTCTCTCTTCTACTTTTGCTGTTTCTATTCTCTGCTCCATGCTGAGATTAGCAGTGCTGCTTCCCGTTGGTCCCCCTCTCGCCCCCCTCCCCATATCACACCACAGGTTTGTCGCCATCAGATCTCTCTCCCTCCCTCCCTCTCTCTCTCTCTCTCCCCTTCCCACACCTGTTATCTCCTCTACTTCTCCTCTATCTTTGGTTCCTCTACCATTTGATTGATTTTGTACCGTCGGATTCTCTACTAGGCCTCCGGTTGTCTGCGGTCTCGCGCCGAATCGCCGTCGCCCCGTTATCTGAATTGGTAAGCATCGTCGCAGCACCACCAAGAACCCTAACCCTATCTATGAATGAGTAGACGAAATAATAGAAATAGCATTGCCAAATAATGGTAAGTAGTTATAAAGATTTCGCATTTATTAGAAGAATTTTCGATTTTGTTGCAGAGTTGCTGGGTGGGGGTCGATCGTGGTGGTGATGGCGTCGTCGTCGTCGACGACGAATTCTCCTTGCGCGGCGTGCAAGTTCCTGCGGCGCAAGTGCACCCCGGGGTGCGTGTTCGCGCCCTACTTCCCGCCGGACCAGCCGGCCAAGTTCGCCAACGTGCACCGGGTGTTCGGCGCCAGCAACGTCGCCAAGCTGCTCAACGACATCGGCTCCGCCCAGCGGGAGGACGCCGTGAACTCGCTCGCCTACGAGGCCGAGGCCCGCCTGCGCGACCCCGTCTACGGCTGCGTCGGCTACATCTCCATCCTCCAACACCGCCTCAAGCAGCTCCAGCAGGATCTCGATGACGCCAAGAAGGAGCTCTCCTCCTACATCGGCCCCTCCGCCGCGTCCAACCCCTTCCTCGGCGCCTCTACCGCCGCCACCCAGCAGCCCGTAGTCCCGCTTGCCAGCTCGGGGCACCCCTTCCACGACCAGCAGCATTCCCCTGCGGGGGCCGCCGTCAACCTCACGGCGACACCGGCGTCGCTTTCGGTGGTCCCGTACGGCATGCACTCCCATGCGGCAGCAGCGGCCGCCATGGGCCTCGGACTGCCGCACGCGGGGCCTTCCCCTCCTGCGGTACTGGTGCAGCACCAGCAGTACCACCCGCACCAGATTATGGAGGCCCAGCGTCTGGCGGCGGCGGCTGCGGCGGCGAGGGAGCACCAGGAGATGCTCCTCCGGGGCTATGACCAGCAGCAGCAGGATATGCTGAGGTACGGCGGTGGCATGGACGGGGCTTTCAGCGGGGGCTCAGGAGGGTTTAACTATCTTCCCGGAGTGGTCTCCGTGACCGGCCCGCCGTCGGGCTTGGCGCTGTCGCCGCACCCCTTCGACAACCTCCTCCACAACGTTCAGCACCACCCACATTTCCAAGAGCAGCAGCAACAGCAACGACAGCACCACCCACAGCAAACGCGGCAACACGACCAGCGGAGGGTCGCGGGCGATGAAGTCCGGGGCGGCGGCGGAGGTGGCACAGCTGGCCTGTCGTCGTGAAGGCTCACCTCGGGGCCACCGATTTCAAGAGATACCCTTCTCCGCGCTATCTGCTGCTTCTTGCTGGGTGTTTGCCAGGGCTCAAGGCGGGGCCTTGCCATCGGTACGAGACTCGCTGAACACTTCTTGTCTCCCCACCACATCTCTTTCCGTGTGCTTTTAGAGGGATTACTTGCCTGCTAGCTAGTCTGCTACTGCTCCTGTTGCTGCTGCTGCTGCGTCTCTGCGGTTGTGCCCTAGGAGACGTCGAATTTACCATGTTGCCCATACGCGCCTTTGCAGTTTGCATCCTTGGAAGAAGTAGCCTCCTCAGGTAATGATCTTCTTCTCGTTCAATGCGCCCCCCATTAGAGCCTCTAATTCCTCCACGCGGAAGTGGGTGCTCCCATCATTCAACAGTCTTACGCGTTGCTTGATCTCATAGTCTTCTTCCTGTGAATTGTTTTCTCTCCTTTCCATCTCATAAGGTCTCAGAACCCCATGTCCAGAAACCCCATGCGCTGGCTCCTGCCACTGCACCAACAGTTGCACAGTTGTGTGCCAACAGATCCGTTGGCAAAGCTGGGGTAATCCACAATGACCTACCCCTGGCCAGTCTCTACCGAATTTGCTGAAGCTTGCCTAATAGATCCTATAACATTTGGTCGTCTTGGAAATTCTCTGATGCAGTGGTCTTCTTCTTGCCCACCCACTCGGTAGGGTAAAGCTTCCTGTTTTCCACCAATGAGCACGTCGAAAAGACGGATCTTTGAGATGTTCTTCCTGGGGTGGCGCGGCGGGTGCTACAATTTTTTTAATAGACTTTTTATTCTTTTCACTACCCCTAGCCTGTTCCTTGCCGTTAACGCCACTGTGTTGAGGAAGAGGGAGCAGATGGAGAAGAGAAAGGAGGAAGGGGAGAGAGAGGGCAATGCCGCAAATGGGGGATTGCATTGCACCCCTGCAAAGTGGCCTCTGCCCGATTCCCAAAAGAAGAAAGAGTAGTGGTTATCAACCCCATCTCTTGCGCCCGTCGTCTCGCTCACTCTTCCCTTTCCTTCTCTCAGTCCCCAATATTCTTGTTTTTGTTTCTGTTCAGTACGCGTGATGTGATCACTTGTTCATCTCCATTTCTCCCGATTTCTGATGCCCTCTCGTACGCGGTCAGACAATGCTGCAGGTGATGAACAGACGCGCAAAGAGAGAGAGAAGGGAGGGGGACAAAAAGGAGCATTGGCAAATGGTGACGCAGCGGCAGCAGGAGCAGCAGATCCGGCTGGCGCGATAAAACAAACTGGATCCCTCATCCCTCCCTCACTCCGGTCCTTCTTCCGACCCCCCCTGTAGATTTCCTTCCTCGCGTCGTATTCGACCGTTTCAGCATATTCTCAGGAACACACATAGGAAGCCAACCCCAAATTAAATGGACCCCTTTTTTTCTATACCACTTCATATCGGCTTTGGTTTTGTCTCTTTTCTCCCTTCTGCCCTTTATAATCCTTGAGCACTCCTAGTATTTGAGGTTTACAGATGGGTCCGTCCTCTCTCTGTCTCCCTAGCTCTCTCATGGCTTGTTCTACTCGTGATAAAACAATGAAGGGTGTAATGAATGCCACTGTTACACCAACCATTCAAGTAACTCGATATGGGTGATTTCGGGAAGTGGGGAGGAAGATCCCCGGCTGACTTGTTCACCCGTTAATTTCTCGTTTTTTTATTGGTCTCACATGCGTTCTTCCGGCTCCTCCTTAATTGGGGCTACGGGCTCTGTGTATTATTTAAGCAGCGGCGTGTGAAGGCTAGCAATCTCTCCATAGCAGCACACCCGGAACGCTTCCAAGAACATGCAGTTTTTTATTAAGCTTGACGACCTCAACTTGTACATGCAAGCGATACTGTTGCTTACCATTAATTATGCAAATGGTATATAGAATACAGAGAACCGAGACGAATGGAATGAGACCTGACCTGTGAGTGCACTCGAGGGTTCATTTCTTTTGGTTTTTGTGTGTATATTTGTGCGCGATGAGGTAGTAGCAGTGAATTCCATGATGTGCTCTCTCAAGGACTGCTGGACTTTCGTACCCCTCTCCATCACCTCCATGGATTTCCGTACCCTAAGGAAACACTTGAAAGTCCAATCTACCGTCGCACTCCACCTTTACACCCCATCGTGCCATATCCTCTCCCCATCCATCGCTGAAGGGGTCCTAGCTAGGGTTGCTAGATGGACATGACACTTCGAAACAGTGCGAGGTACAACAACTTGGCACAAAAGGTTGAATTTGCCTACGTCTTATTATTAGTGTACAGCCCCTCTCTAGTGGAAGAAGCCCCTACTCTTACCTGTCTACCCCCCCTCCCCCCCCCATCGCATGCCCTAGCTAGGCTCCCTTCTCTCCTCTCGTCTGCTCGCTCGCCATTATATGACAAGTGGACAGCTTATTTCTACACTTGCTAGCTAGCATCTTCACACCATCGATTCAATGGTTAATTGTCTTACTCTTTTGCTATTCGAAGTCTACTGTTCCTTTATATATCCTCGTCATAATTAAGATAAGCTCCACCGCAGCAAGGTCGTCGGTAGAATTCCTTGAGCAGTATAATATTAATGTTGCATGCCTTATTATATAGGATGTCAAGCTTACTTAATTAACCCCTCTCCCCTATACATCCCTCTCGATCTGCCCTCCCCCCCCCCCCAACCCTTGAGAGGCCGTGTGCGTACGTATGGCCTTGTCTCACTCCGAAGGTTCTTAATCGGTGTATAAATTGATATTTGCAGGTGGGTCTTGGAACTGGGCGCTTGAGAGATCAGAAGGCCCGTATACCAAAAGCTACGTACAACTATTTTAATTATATATATATATATATATTGATGAACTGTTAACAACTGGGATTCACAAATGGCCAGCGCTTTGATCTCTCTCTGCATGTGTTTCCGTGGATGCAATATTTGTTTACTGAATCCCGCGTTCCTCCCTTCGGTAGCTAGCTGGCTACTTTCCCCACCACCACCACCACCATGTGGATGTAGGTGGATGGATTGGAGACTTCCCAATTAATCCCGGGTTAATTTGGACGAGAGTGATGTTTCGATCCACGTGTGGTGCACCGCCATGTGATGAATTGCCGACTCAAAAGACAACGTAGGTCATGCAAGAGGACGCGCGGTCCACCCTCAAGTAAGTTAACGTTGAAACCCAAATGTTGATATTGGCCATTTAATGTGAGCTCATAATTAATTACGATTGTTAGAGGGTCTGAAGAGATGAAATGTTCTATATATGTATGCCCTGATCAGATAAATGAGTAGAGAGAGAGAGAGAGAGGAGACATTTGTCTACGGTGCAGTGCAATTTGTCGTTCATCACTGTGCAGGGAGAGGAGGAGGACAAAGTGTTGCCTGGTGTTGTTGTTTTATGGGTGTTCTTATACGTACATGAGGTTGGGTTGTCAATTAAGTTCCCCCTTGTCATCGATCGATGGTGGACGTGATCTATTGATGATGTATATTTCTTCATGGTGTGATAGATGTGTCGTGTCAATAGGAATGCCAGCTCAGGTACTATTAAAAGTAGTGGGGAGTGAGATAATGCATGAGGGCGATTGCAACATGCAGTTACTTGTCAAAATAATAAAGTGCAGGTGATGGATACATGGATGGATCTTAGTTGTCAGACGGGGAATATATAATTCTTGATGGATATATATATATATATATATATATACTGTTGGTCCATTAAATCCGCGTCAGCAGGGGGGGGGAGGGGGGGTTCGGAAAGGTATGGTGCTGGCTTTTGTCCTACGTACCTCTCTGGTCCATTTTTGACCTCGCGAATATATATATATATATATATATATATATATATATATACGTGTGTATAAATATAGAGTCGCTTGCGAAGTCGCCACCGCTCGCCCCTCCCATCATTCACGGTCGGCCTTGATTAGGCATCTGGTTCGCATCACGACTGTGTGCTGTTGTAACCGAGAGAGGCTACGGGAGAGTACAGATCATGGGTGAGATGGTGTCCGGAACAACAGCTTGAATAGATTCCATGATGGGATTCTCTCTCTGTGGGAAACTTAAAGCCGTGTATATATATACATATATGTATATATATATATATAATGAGAATAAAACTAGCTAGCTAGTTGTTGCGTGGCACAATTCATTCTATGGTGCTGTTAAATATTTAGACGTTGACATATATATATATATATAAGCAATATTGTACAGGTGCGTTTAATTTAGTGTCAACCATGATCAGTCCCGTACGTAATAATATGCAGAAAGTCCACGGGGGGGGGGGGGGTGCGGGGTGGGAGCCATTCGGATCGACGTGTATATGAACTCGATCCAGGACTCCCTTGCTTGCAAGGAAATTAGTTGTTACGTCGACCCACCACCCAACTCGATCTAGACATGACTGATCAATTGTACGTGCTCAAACCTAATTAATCAATTAATTAATTAGTAATATATATATGTGGTGGTCTCTTTCCTCTCTGGCTCAACATGTTGCTTGTTATCCTAGGCTTACTCGATCAATTATTAATGAATCATGCAACAGTCTTAATTGCACACGCGCGGAATGGCAAATTAATTTTGTAACCAAGGACAAATTAATTAATTAATATTGTTTTCCCCCTTCGTAATGCATGGGGAGTTGCTTGATTCTCAACTCTATTAATTTGAGAAGTACGTAATTAGTGAAAAATTGGATAGAAAAAAAACTGAACTGAACTGAAGTTTCTAGTTGCCTTAGTTGACCGCTCAACCTCATATAGCTAGCTAAAAGATGAGAGTGACGGAAGGAGTGATGCAAAGTGTGACATCAAATTAAGCATTAATTAATTACTCCCCTTTTATATATCTTCTCTGTTAATAGGGAGATATATACACCATGTGCCATATATATATATATATATATATATTGATAATATATCTTCTCTGTTAATTAAGTCCATTGTAAGAGAGAGACCATATATATATATATATATATATATATATATATATATATATATATATATATATATAAAGCAAGCAGCCATTAATTTATTGAGTAGCTTGCTACTTACTGGTAAGCAAGCAGAAGATCGAGACTCAAGGTTGCTTCATTAATTATAACAACTCACAGGTATATATATATATATATATATATATATATATATATTACATCTAAAGTCACGTACAGCAGGGGTACGTTTCAGGGCTTAATTTGATGCAGGACAGATTCGGTTCACCCCATCAAAACAAATTAAGCTCAAGTGGGCAATCTATCAAACATAACATGTTACCAATTTCTGCTCAAAACTCATAAAACCCAATTCACCAAATATTTGCCCATGCTCACATCAAGATACCATATTGTTTTTCTGACATTCTCACATGATGATTCTGCAGCCGAGACACTGATATTTCTCAACTCCACTGTCAATCAGAAGTTCAACATATACTCAACACAAACAAAAAAATTGATGCATCTTAATCAGATATTTGAGGCTTCAGTAGATGTTAGGTCCCCATTCATATCACCATAGGGATCCCCAATGCCAACAGGTACCGTGTTGAGAGGTTCCTCAGCATTCTCATTCCTCCTTAAACAAACACTTGTTGAAGGCTAAAAAAATGCAGTGGCCTTTCCAAGCAGTTGCAGCCAACCTCAATACTGTTTACTCAAGATTCTGGCTAGTGACCTCATTATTGCTTACACGTAAATAGCCACATGAAGAGGTGACAGTGGACATTTGAAGTAGGAGGCAATACAAACATAATGGCATACAAGTTCAGTGCGGCTATTAAGACATTGAACAGAGACGTGACAATTTTCCAAGCAAGAAATTCATAACATGACAAAAGAATGCCGGTCTACACAATTTGGAGACTCTTTGATTGAGAGCCTGCTTGATAGCGTGACTTTCCGGGGGACTCTCCCAGGCCCGTTTCTCTGACTCTAGCACAGTTACCTTGTCATACAGAAATCGGTGTGGGTCATGAACGGATCCATGGAAGCCCCGCACAACATCGAGACCGCAACGATCTTCAGGTACCAGTCCAGGAACTTCATCACTTCCGCCGATTCCTGTCGCCGGCGAGGAGGAGGAAGGAAGGGAGGACCAGCGGGCTGCAACTAGGCGAGGGTGATAGCAACCGGAAGTGGTGGCGGCAGGTGGAGCCCAGCGGCGGCGGCGTGCCCGACGCTGGCTGGGCTGCGAGGCAAACGACGGTGGCAGAGGGTTGCAGCGGGGTGGTCCCACCGGGACGATGCCAGCAGGTGCGGCGGAGGTGGACGACCGGTGGCAGCCGATTGGGATGGGCTCCCTTGCGGCGTCGTTCACTTTGAGGGAAAGGGTTTGGGAAGATGAACAGTGCGTGGGGGATAACTTCGGTGAGCGACGGGAACGACGGGATCAAACAAAAAGAAGTAAAGGAAGTGGGGGTTCGGCTTCCGCCAGGAAGAAATCAGAGTAGGGTTTGGCCTCCGCCAGAAGAAGAAGGGAGGTTTGGCATCCCGCCAGGAGGAGAAAACACACAGACGTGTTTCACAATTTTTCTCTAACCATTGCTTAACCCTAATTAGGGCTAGCTTCTATTACTTATAGAAAAACACAATTACAAATAGACCCAATATTATCCTAACTCTAACACTTATAATATCCTGACTATTAAAATCAACAAAAAACACATAACCGACTATATAAACTCTAAACTAAAAATAGACCATAAATTAACTACAAAAATACAAGAAAGTAAAATAATCTTCCGACTGGACGTCTGCGACGCTTCCACATAAATCAAAATTATTCTCCAAGAATTCGACGACTCGCTCCGCATCAATCTCCCCTGGTTCAAAAAAATTCGGCCTCGAATTTTGAAATGCCGAAGGAGCAATGCATTGAATATAGAATCACATGGTGCATGTAACATCAATGAATTCACGGGGATCTTCAAATCAATAAATTGGCGGCGCCTCTGAATATGTGTTTCAACACTGTACCATATCATGTCAAAATCATTCTGAGTCATGTGCAATCCCATATCAGCAACAACAATAGAATATGAATCCTGTGGACCTGTAGTGCCTGAGGATGAATCTAACTCAAATAAGATCTCTGAATGGATATCACATGATAGTTGCCAATCTACGAGATCACATGAAGAATAAAATGTAGGAATCACCACTGAATATGACTTATATGTAGCAGGCATCTCAAACACACTATCTGAAATCAAATCCAATCCTGACTGGACAAGTAACTCCTGATCCCACGAGTCGAGAATTGACTCTTGAAGTAAATCCATGTCAGAATGACAATGAGCATCACCAAAGACAGAGTCAGAAATCATATGCAGACCAGACTGTAAGAATAGGTCATGATCCCAAGAATCAGCAATTTGTAAGACTGCATCTTGACCATCGGTAGCACCTGTTGGGGAATAAATAACATCTGGGGCGTGATCAACCAAAGGGAGCTGTTTCTCATTCAATTCTACTTTTGACTGACATTCAGAAACTCGGTGCATATTATTTCCTGATGGGTGAGATAACAAGATATTATGAAAAATAAATTCACCCGGCAAATAGTGATGCCTCAAAACACAAGTTTTTCTGTCTGGATCAATTCTAGCATTTTTTTCTTCAAGCCACTCTCTTCCCAAAATAATACATGTGTCAGCCATTGAACCAATGTTACACCAAACTGTATCATAAAATTTGACTGATTTAAAATTTTTATAAAACCCCACAAGTACTCGATCACCATCAAAAATAATTTCTCCAGTCTTTGACAGAGACTTAACAATATCAGGTGAAACCCAATTTTCATCTTCCGACTCATGTAGATCAATTTCTACGCACTGTCCACTAGGTAAATATGCAACAAATATAATCGGAACAGGAAGCATGTCGATTATAAATGTAGGACCTCAACTTATAAAAATAAGTTGATTCCCTTAAGCTCTGATACCAAATCTGATGCAGGACAGATTCGGTTCACCCCATCAAAACAAATTAAGCTCAAGTGGGCAATCTATCAAACATAACATGTTACCAATTTCTGCTCAAAACTCATAAAACCCAATTCACCAAATATTTGCCCATGCTCACATCAAGATACCATATTGTTTTTCTGACATTCTCACATGATGATTCTGCAGCCGAGACACTGATATTTCTCAACTCCACTGTCAATCAGAAGTTCAACATATACTCAACACAAACAAAAAAATTGATGCATCTTAATCAGATATTTGAGGCTTCAGTAGATGTTAGGTCCCCATTCATATCACCATAGGGATCCCCAATGCCAACAGGTACCGTGTTGAGAGGTTCCTCAGCATTCTCATTCCTCCTTAAACAAACACTTGTTGAAGGCTAAAAAAATGCAGTGGCCTTTCCAAGCAGTTGCGGCCAACCTCAATACGGTTTACTCAAGATTCTGGCTAGTGACTTCATTATTGCTTACACGTAAATAGCCACATGAAGAGGTGACAGTGGACATTTGAAGTAGGAGGCAATACAAACATAATGGCATACAAGTTCAGTGCGGCTATTAAGACATTGAACAGAGACGTGACAATTTTCCAAGCAAGAAATTCATAACATGACAAAAGAATGCCGGTCTACACAATTTGGAGACTCTTTGATTGAGAGCCTGCTTGATAGCGTGACTTTCCGGGGGACTCTCCCAGGCCCGTTTCTCTGACTCTAGCACAGTTACCTTGTCATACAGAAATCGGTGTGGGTCATGAACGGATCCATGGAAGCCCCGCACAACACCGAGACCGCAACGATCTTCAGGTACCAATCCAGGAACTTCATCACTTCCGCCAATTCCTGTCGCCGGCGAGGAGGAGGAAGGAAGGGAGGACCAGCGGGCTGCAACTAGGCGAGGGTGATAGCAACCGGCAGTGGTGGCGGCAGGTGGAGCCCAGCGGCGGCGGCGTGCCCGACGCTGGCTGGGCTGCGAGGCAAACGACGGTGGCAGAGGGTTGCAGCGGGGTGGTCCCACCGGGACGATGCCAGCAGGTGCGGCGGAGGTGGACGACCGGTGGCAGCCGATTGGGATGGGCTCCCTTGCGGCGTCGTTCACTTTGAGGGAAAGGGTTTGGGAAGATGAACAGTGCGTGGGGGATAACTTCGGTGAGCGACGGGAACGACGGGATCAAACAAAAAGAAGTAAAGGAAGTGGGGGTTCGGCTTCCGCCAGGAAGAAATCAGAGTAGGGTTTGGCCTCCGCCAGAAGAAGAAGGGAGGTTTGGCATCCCGCCAGGAGGAGAAAACACACAGACGTGTTTCACAATTTTTCTCTAACCATTGCTTAACCCTAATTAGGGCTATCTTCTATTACTTATAGAAAAACACAATTACAAATAGACCCAATATTATCTTAACTCTAACACTTATAATATCCGGACTATTAAAATCAACAAAAAACACATAACCGACTATATAAACTCTAAACTAAAAATAGACCATAAATTAACTACAAAAATACAAGAAAGTAAAATAATCTTCCGACTGGACGTCTGCGACGCTTCCACATAAATCAAAATTATTCTCCAAGAATTCGACGACTCGCTCCGCATCATAATTGCTGCTGATCAGTGGTGGTCGGTGTTTTCTTCTCACTTAATTTATTTATCACAAAATTAAGAGAGACAGTAACTGCAAACTATTCATCTGATGCAGTAAAATTATCTGAGATTGATTTTGATTTTGATGATAACACACACACACACACACACACACACACACACACACACATATAATTATCGTAATAAAATTAAAGGCGGTTGTAGCAGACGAGAGGGGTTATGTTGACCTTTTGATTGCATCAACAATTCATGCATCAACTAAAAGAAAATAAGGCTAATTACATATATACTCTTATTATAAAATCTTGTATATTCTAGTCTGTACGTACCCTATATTCTTCGTGTATTGTCATGTAAATCTCTATAATAACAGTATTTCATCATACATGCATGTCTAGTTCATTATTTATCATCTATTTAATTTAATTTCAGGTAAATTAAGACGAAGAAAAAGACTAATCTATCATTGTTTAATCTTCTCATATGGTTAAGATAATATCATATAGAGGACCCCAAGTGAGCCGACTAGTGAAGACCTTGTCTCATGATAAGACGGTGGGGAGGGGAGGAGGATTTATCTGACTCACATTTAGTCTTCGAAAGATATGAATCCGTGATTTACTAGTATTGGAGAAAAGAGATGCGCGTGAGTTGGACGTCGCTAGATTTGAACCAAGGTCTCTCACATTCTGTGTAGATTCAAGTATCCACGTGCTATATTTTCCTTCATAAAAAGAAGATAATATCATGATTTCATATTATCTTATATATCTCTTTAAAACTTTATATTTTATATGTTAAATGGAATATCTGGTTAACTTTGATGGTGTTAGACTGTGAGAAATATAATTGAATAATATTATTTAATATGGAGATATACATGGCAATATCAAGTAAATGAGGGTATAATGTAGAATATTATACACGTAATTATCCCCAAGAAAAATATGTAGCAACGGTAGTCGTACTGGTCTGTTGTATGGATCATTTTAAGGAACACTAATAATTTTCTCCTTTTATCAGAGTAAGAATACTTTTATGCAGATAGCCCTATCATAGTTAACAGGTTGATGAGTTGCATGTGAATAGAATATGCAAACATTTTTCAAGCAACGATCACCACTTGAATCGGCCGGATCATAGGTTGAACATGGGAATAATTCGGAACTTCCTAAAATTAACTTCCATCTAGAATCTCAAGGGGAGCTACAACCATGGGATGCACATAAATATTACTGTTTGTAGGGGTGAAATCTAATATATAAGCTTTTGAATTGGTGGAAATTAAGAGCAAAGACTTACAGTAGAATGGTGTAATCTCTGCCATACCATAATCTTCCCTCATTATATATATATATACATGAAAATGGTCAGATACGGATGTCCGCACTATAGTTACAATTAATGCAGGTGTGGTTTTTTTTTCTATTTCGTGAATTTTTTTGAATTTTTTTGAGTGTAGTCCAAAAACTTCTAACTCAGAGTGAAAGTCAAATCAAATTTTTTACTTGAAATGCATAATAAAAAAATAGATGTGAATACTAATTACTATTCACTCACGACACTGTTAACGTGAATAGTGATTACTGTTCACATTCGGTTTTTTTCCTTACCGTGTATCCTAATTAAAACAGTTTACTAGACTTTCACACTAAGTTAGGAGATCTATAATCTCACCTTTTTTTAAAAAAAAATACACTCAAATTTGATCGAAATTATATATATATTATATGCCAACATTAAAAGTATAAAATTTCTAAGACTTTTATGTATCAATACTTCCGCCGCTACAAAATACTTCTCAAAACTACTGCTGCAACGGGGGAACCTTCTCTTAAAAGTATTGAACTGGCACCATCAGAGAAAGAGATGTTACGGTTGTTCTTTTCGTTGATATCTTAAGATTATGCAGGTAAAGTTTCCTTACCACATGAAGTGGGAATTAATGGGTTCAACTCATCGTATCAATCACCTGTGTACCAAAAAGGGATTAGATACCGTTTATTCAAAAAAAATTTTTTTTAAAAATAAACAGTCCTTGGACCGGAATAGGTTGGGGTACTGTGTGTGTGCCAGGCCCATGCGATCCTCTCTCCATGAAAAATGTTCGTGATTCTAAAAAGAGATTTTAATATACAAATCATTGTTAAGATAAAAATTATAGATATGTCATTCTTATATTTAAATATATATATATTGTTACGTGCGACGCGGCGATGCGGTGCCCCTTGGGCCGACCCCACTGAGACGCAAAAAGGGGGGGGGGGGGGGGCGTCCCTTGGGGAGCCGCAGGGACCACCCCACGTGGCACCCTACGGTGCCCCCTCCACCTCTTCTCCTTTATCCGCTCCCTCTCTCTCCCATTGCCTTCTCTTCGAAGCGTTTCCCTCTCTCACCACTATATATATCCCCCACCATCCGAGTAAAATGGGGAGAGGAGAAAATTTAAAAGCGAAGTGCAGTAAAAGGGGAAAGAGAGTTTTTGCTGCGGCCGTGCCCACGGCTGTGCCCGTGTGAAGGGAATAAAATAGAGAGGAAAAGGGAGAGAGACGTCTCTCTCGGCTGCTCACGTAGTGCACGTGGAAAGGGTGAATCACGCTCACGGAGGCACGTCACCTCGGTTTGGGATTTAGAGTGTGGACTCGTGAATGTGACTCTTGAAGCCGCCTTTCGACTCTGCAAGTTCCTGACATTGACATATATATATATATATATATATATATATATATATATATATATATATTTCCTCTGCGTAAAGGTATGCCTTTTCATTTAAAGCCCTGTTTATTATCTATATCAAATTTCGGGTTCAACCCATCATTGGTATCAGAGTCAGGTTCTTCCTTTCTATTTTTATTTTTTATCGGGTTGATCCCGAATAGCCTATTTCATGTCGAAATAATGCCCGTTTATTTTTTATCCCGGGTTTGTCCCAGATTTGCCGGGTTAGTTTCAAATAATTTTATTTCATGCCGAAATAATGCCCGTTAATTTTTATAATTATTCTGGGTATGCCGGATATGTCAGGATTAATTTCGACTAATTTCACTCCATGTCGAAATGATACCCGTTAATTTTGGTAATTAGTCTGGGTGTGCGGGTTATGCCGGATTAAGACCGACTGATGCTAAAATGTTGCCCGTTTAATTTTTATTTACTCTGACAATTATCCCGGACATGCTGAAATGGCTAAGTGCTATTATATTTCACGTTAGATGCAGCATGTTAATATTTTATTTGATCTATATTTGTCCCGGACATACCGGGTTTATCCCGTGTATTTTTATTTGGTGTCAAATGCAACATGTTTATTTTTCTAGGTTCATCCTAGATCTGTTTGACATTATATTGTCTATTTTATTCTAAACTCATGTTGATAATTTGACTATTTCTGTGCCAAAAGAACTGTAGGTGATGGCGGCTCCATCATTTCCTCCCCACGATGACGTTGTTCTTACCGATCACTCCGAGGAATCGTCCCCGGAGCGTGACTCTCCCCCCTCTTTCCCTCCTGCTAGGGCTTTAGCGCCACTACGGGCAATGCTGGGTATACCCAGAGGCCCTTTGGCGCAACCCGTGCCGGATGAAAGAGAGGCAGAGCCACTACCGTCATCATTCGGATAAAATGACATGGAGCCGGGTCCCTCTGTGCGCGCTCCTATGGAGGAGCTGCCCCCTCGACGACGTCTCCTGACAGCCAGAGAGTACCGGTAGGGCTTTGAGAGTGGGCTTCGGGGGTCGTCCACTGCAGCGAGTATGACCACTGCACCAGTTGCACGAGTACGACAAGCACAGAGGCGTGGCGGGAGTAGACACGCAGACGGCGCGAGGGTGGTCGCGCATCATCGGGCGAGCTCTCTCCCCTTACCAGTGAGAGATCGAGCGCCTCGACCACCAGGGACCGCGACTTCCCCCAGAGTGGGGAGAGCTGGAATAGGGAGTTGGCAGGCCGCTGTTCGGTCCGCAGCCAGAGGAGCCCTCTCGTGTCCACAGACGCGACTGCAGCCTCCGGACCCCGTCCAGGCCGAGTGGGAGCCTGGGCCTCCTGGTCAGCGTGTGCCGCCACCAGCTGAGCCTCCGGAAGTACCACCTCCACCGATTATTCCGACTATTCCGATTGTGACTCCTGATGGGGTGTTGGTAATACTTCACGGATATGTCCAGGTGTTGTGACTTACTTTAGATACAGTTTCTTTATGCAGTATACTTTTGTTCCGCCCTTTTGCGCGTGTGTACACGCTTGCAGCGGATATTGTACATATTATGCTGACATATTTATAAGATAGTATTTTTAGTTAACATGTTATCTGTATATTATGTCATTTATTTTGCATGTGAATGCGAATTTATTTTGTATATATAGTACTACTTTAATATTGTGCAAATTTGTTTTGCATAACTATAAATGCGAATTTATTTTGCATAAAAATATGTGAATTTCTTATGAATTTGCTCGAAGTCATTCTGAGGTTATTAAATGATCTTCTGTGAATGGGAGATGATTGTAATAGTCTGACTCTGCTTTCGATTTCATCACATAAGAAAGTTTAATATAATTAGTTTGGACTTCTGTTAGCAAATTGAGACGATGTGTAAATTTGATGTCACTGACTTTCTCTATTTCTATAGTGGTCGATAGCTATGGCCGCCAAGCATGTTATTGTAGATCTCACTAGGGGTGAAAAATTGAACGGCACAAACTACGATATGTGGCACCGTAAAATCCAATATCTCCTCAATGAGCAAGAACTGCTCGACCACCTTACTATTACCATGTTACCGCCCGAAGAGGGCAACACTGCCCAACATCGCCAAGACCAAGAAACATATAAGACTTGGTTTAAGAGAGATCGATGTGCACGCTTTACTATGCTTAGCGCAATGGAAGACGATCTCATTGGCGAGTATGAGCGTTTTGATACTGCCAAAGAAATGTGGGACCAGTTGAGATTTAACTTTGAAGGGACGTCTGTGACACGGTTGAGGGCTCTTGTTTTGAAATTTGAGACCTACCGGAAAGACTCGCGCCACACGATGACTGAGCACCTGAGGGTTATGGCTCATATGATTCGTGATTTAAAGACGGCGGGACATGATCTCACAGATGAGCAGTAGGTGCAAGCTGTGATCAGATCTCTCCCTGACTCGTGGTTCCAGATGAAACAAATTCTAACACATAACGAGAATGTCAAAGACTTTTCGGATATTTCTCGTCATGTGGAGCTGGAAGCTGAGCGCGAGATTTTGCACCGCGCCACTGCCAATGTCGGTCAGAGCAGTCGTCGATTTGGCAGGAAGGGACCACAGAGGAGGTCACAAGGGCGAGATGTCGCACCTGGCCCCAAAGCAACTTAGTCCTTTAAGCACCGCCGTGGAAGACGTGGCGGGAAGAAAAAGAAAGACAAAAGTCGGATAAAATGCTTCAACTGCGGGAAAAGAGGACACTTCGCTTATGAGTGTCATGAGCCGAAGAAGGTAATTAACGTACCTAGCTCTCCATATGTTTATGTTTGTACACATGTTTTAACTGCTCAACCTAATCCTGTGTGGATTGTGGATTCAGGAGCGACCAAACATATAACTATGGATCGAGCTGGCTTCATAGAATACAGTAAGATCCCTGTAGACAGGCATAGAGTTTTTATGGGTAATGGAACCAGCGAAGAAGTCCTCGGAGTCGGTTCGTACCAACTCCGTTTTCCAAATGGACGTACGCTGATTCTGTATGATGTACTCTATGCGCCTGGGATTCATTATAATCTCCTGTCAGTTTCTAGCTTATTATTACTAGGTTTTTGTTTGAACTTTTCTGGCAGTTGTGTAAATATTGCTTTAGACAATATTATGTATGGACATGGTAAGATGAATGATGGTTTCTTTATATTGGATCTTGCTATAGATAATGCCTTGTATTCTTCTTCCATTTCGACATGTCTGTTGAATAGTAAAGACTTGGATTCTGCGACATGGCATGCTCGTTTAGGCCACATAGGGCAAGATAGAATGGCTAGGTTAGTTCGAGAAGGTCTTTTGGGATCACTCACTAAGGTCAACTTGCCAGTATGTGAGCCGCGTCTTGCTGGGAAAGCATGCCGGAAGCCTTTTGGAAAGACTGTAAGGGCATCAGCACCTTTGGAGCTAATCCACTCCGACATCTGCGGACCTATGAGTGTGAGGGCACGGCATGGTCAAACCTATTTTCTCACATTCATAGATGATTATTCGCGATACGGATATGTCTTTTTGATCGCTCACCGCTATGAAAGGCTGGATTATTTTAAGCGCTTCCTAGCCGAGGTTGAGAATCAAAAGGAAAAGGGCATTAAAGCTCTTCGGACAGATCGTGGACGCGAATACTTGTCGGATCATTTCCGGACATTGTGTGAAGAAAAAGGCATTCGGCGGCAACTTACTATCCCTTATACGCCACAACAAAATGGTATCGCTGAGCGAAGGAATAGAACGTTGCTAGACATGGTTCGATCTATGATGGCGCAGGCGAACCTTCCTATCTCCTTTTGGGGAGATGCTTTGTTAACTACTGCCTATATCTTAAACCGTGTGCCTTCACAGTCAGTTCCTTCTACCCCATATGAATTGTGGCATGGCCACAAGCCCAATTTAGATAATTTGCGGCCATGGGGGTCAGCGGGATATGTCCATGACATGTCAAGTAAGTTTGGGAAACTTGGCCCTAGAGCTCAAAAGCTTATTTTCATTAGATATCCAGAGAGCTCCGTGGGTTATGTCATGTATGGACAACGTCCAGAAGGAGGACTGACAGAGCGAGAGGTCCGAGATGTTGTTTTCCTAGAAACAGATTTTCCTAGGATTGGCGACAGTGAAAAGAGTCTTTATCTCCATGAGTTGGAAGAATCCTCTGATCTCCCACCATCTCCTAATGCAGGAAGGGAATGCGTTTCCGAACCCGTGTCTGCTAAGGACAGTAGGGATGATCAGGCTAGTGGGAGTGCGTCCAGTGGGAGTGCACCAATAGAATCACTAGAAAATCAAGACTCATTACGTCGCAGCAAGCGTGGGCTTGTGCCGCGTCGATTCTTCGGCATTGAAGACGAGGTAATTATTTGTGAGCCCATGGATGATGAAGAGCCCAGATCTGTTCAGGAAGCTCTTGCATCCTTATCTAAGAAAGAGTGGAAAGCTGCCATGCAAGATGAAATTATGTCTATGGCGCAGAATGAAGTCTGGGAGTTGGTGGAACTCCCGCCTGGGCGCAAAGCTATTGGAAATAAGTGGATTTTCAAGCTTAAGCGCAAGACTGATGGGGCTATAGATAAATACAAAGCACGATTAGTGGCGAAGGGTTATACCCAAAAGGAGGGTATAGACTATGATGAAACGTTCTCACCAGTCGTGAGATTTTCATCTATTCGCCTGGTTCTGGCTATAGTCGCGCATCTTGATTTGGAATTGTTCCAAATGGATGTAAAGACTGTATTTCTCAATGGAGAACTAGACGAGGAGATTTATATGCTCCAGCCAGAAGGTTTTGAGGCTAAAGGTGAAGAGCAAAAAGTTTGCCGCCTCAAACGCTCGATGTAATATCCCGGATCTTTCGGATCCTTCTTCGCGGGTCCCGGATCTGGTTTTCGGAGCGTTCGGCTCTGTTGTGTCCGAAATTTCGTTTCGGACATCTTTCGTGTTCGGATCGGCGCGATCCGGAGTCGTTTCGGAGGCCCGGAGGCGTTCCGTGGCTTTTCCGCGCGTGTTTCCCGATTTCCGGTGCGGGTTTCGGCTTTTCCTTCGGACGCTCGCTGCGGGTTAACTGGGCCGTTCACCCGGGCACGAGTGGTACCGTTGCGATCGGTGCGTTCCGAGGATTCCGAAAACGTATCTTTCTAATTTTCGGTATTTTTCCGAAAATTCGGATTTTCTATAAATCCTAATCCTTTTTCTTTTCTTTTTCCCTTTTCTCTTTCTTCTTCCTCTCCATCTCTCTCGCGACCGTGAGCCCCTCTCTCTCCCTCTCTCCCATTCGGACGCGGCGAGCCCCTCTCCGGCTACGGACGGCGGCGGGGCGACGGCGCGGACGCGTGGGCGGCGGTGAGACGATCTCGTGGGCGTGCGGCGAGCGTGGGAAGCGTGGGGAGTTCGTGAAGCTTCGAGCATTCTTCGTGATTCGTGATCGATCCGGCGGAGCATTCGCTCCATTGAGGTAGGGTGACATTCCTTAGCCTCTTGCCGTTCATTCCTGTGATTTGTAGGCCGCGGGGAGGCCGAGAGGGGCTCGTTTGAGCGTTTTTGGGTTTTTCCATGATTTGGGGAGAGCTCGCCCGATCTATGGATTTAAGGCATGATTTCGTGTTTTGATGGCCTAGAATCATGTTAGGGGTCCCCAGGGGTCTTCCCCTTTGTTTTCCCCCTCTCCTATGGAGGCATGGGGGCGTGGTTAGAATTTTTGGGCGTTCTTACCGTTTTCGGCCGCGGACTGAGAACGCGCTATACTCCAGTGGCGCGTTCTTGGAGGTCGCGCTGCCCCGACCGAGCGCGTTCATCGGAGAAGATGAACAGGAGGCGGTTCCTGTCGCGCTATGGGGTCATAGCGCGATCATCCTTGTCGCGCTAGGGTTCCCTAGCGCGATGGTCCCTGTCGCGCTAGGGAGACCTAGCGCGATCTTCCCTGTCGCGCTAGGGTTCCCTAGCGCGTTCTTCAGTGTCGCGCTGGGTATCCCTAGCGCGATCTGGCTGTTGTTGGGTGTTTCCCTTGGGCCGTGTGTGCGTCCCGGGCACCCCGTGGAGTTCCGTGACCGTGTCTTTGGTGTCCGGAGGTTCCGTTTGCCTTGGTCATGAGTTTGGCCGTGGGCGGTGCGTCTGTTTCTTCTCCGACCGTGGCGCCGCTTGACGGAGCTAGTGCGTGGGGTGATTCCCACACGTTGTCGGACTCGGACGTCGTTTTCCGTTGACTCGAGAGTCTACTCCTTCAGTGACCCTCCACTAGTCGTAGCCCACCAGTACGAGGTGCTGGTCTCACCTGGGAGTGGTGTACGGGCACCCACCTGTCGAGACGGTTTGTGGACCGGTTACCGTAGGCCCCTCGTCCCATCAGAGTCCAGTGCCAGGGGAAAACCGGTCAGAGGGTCAGACCTAGGACGCGTGGTCTGTGTGTGCACACGTGGTTGGGGGCGGTTGGACCACGTCGACGGGCGTGACCCCAGCTAGTCACTTGTTTGTAGTTACTTGTACGGTGTGTGCGCCTCGGGTAGGACCTACCACGTCAGGCGGTTCACCTGCGGTGCGGTGTCAGACGTCAGGGGACGCTACCGGCTGTGCTTCTAGTGGGTGGTACTCCTGTCGAGTACGGAGTGACAGACTGTCAGTCGTGTGTTTCCCACCTTCGGGTTTTGGCGGTTCGACCGTTGGTTTCGGTCTTCTCGTACCGTGGCACGTGTGTCGGTTTGCGTGCCGTAGGGTCTAGTTCTGTAGAGTACAGGGCTTTCCTTTCCGAGGTACTTTCCTACCGCTAGTGTAGTGGTTTCTCGTTTTTCGAGGTAGGGTTCGAGTGATCCCTACTGAGTCTTGTTCCGAGACTCATTCCCTGCGTGTTTTCACCGTGTTTCAGGTGAGACGCCACCTTCGGGGAGCGCGTCAGGAGCGCAGCGTGGTGCGGGTGCCCAGAGGTAGTGCCAGAGGTCAGAGCCGGGGTATGTCCCGTGTAGCTGTACTTTCCTTTCTTGTCACTGTACTGTGAGCGACGTCACGCGGTTCGGAGAAGAGCTGGATGCGGGGAAGAGGAAGAGGCGGAGAGCGCGCGGGCTCCTTCTTTTTTGTTTGTTTTGTTTGCTGCAACACAGAAATGAGAGGAAAGAGAGAAGGGGCCACCACGGGAGATTGCTCCGGCGGGGCGAGCGGGACAAGTATGATATAGCAAAATATGGGGATTAAACGGCCATAGCGGGAAGTGACTCGCCGCGACCTCGGGGGGACGGGAATGATGCAAAAATTAAATAACAAGAATTGAAACGGCCATTGGGGAAGTTACTCGCCGCGGCCTCGAGAATATGAACAGAATATAACAGAATATAGAGAAAATATGAGAACAGAAATTTAAACGGCCATTGGGGAAGTGACTCGCTGCGGCCTCGATGATATGAGCAGAATATAACAGAATATAAAGAGAATATAAGAACGGAAATTTAAACGGCCATTGGGGATGTGACTCGCCGCGGCCTCGATGATATAAGCAGAATATAACAAAGCATAAAGAGATTTATAGGAATAGAAAATTAAACGGCCATTGGGGAAGTGACTCGCCGCGGCCTCGATGATATAAGCAGAATATATAACAAAATATAAAGAGAATATAGGAAACAGAAATTTAAACGGCCATTGGGGAAGTGACTCGCCGCGGCCTCGATGATAAGATGTGATCGCCAGGGGCCAAAAGACCCCAAAATAAGAAGGTGATCGCGCCTACCTCAAGAGCGGGAGATGGCGGGTTGCTTCTTCCTCTCCTTCCGGCCGGCCGACGGAGAGGGCTTTCCTCGGGTACCCTTGCAAGACAACGACAAATAAATGACAAGTGGATTAGAAAGATGGAGGTGTAGTATTCGAATCCTTGCGATAAAAATAACGAAATGATGGCAAGACACACACCTGGTTGGTGTTATCTTTTAAACCCCTCTCGGACTCGAGTAGGAGGAAAATGAGATGATGGATGTAAGAAGTGTAAGAGAAGAGGCCCCCTTGTGAAGGGGGATAGATGATGCAATATGATGAATGTAAAGGACTATGGAGAAAAAGGGGAAGAAAAGGCTTATTGGATGAGCCGAGGGTGAAATCCGGCGGAGCTCCGGCAGCGTGGGGACGACGTGGAAGCGCGGTGGATGAAGACGACCTTCCTCTCGCGAGCGTGAGCACCCGAGAAGCCGGCAGAACCTCCACCTACAAAAGAACCCACGGGTTAGAAAAATGACTCCGTAGCCTCTGGGCTGCGGCAGCCTATCGGATCACTGCTTAGCTCCCCTAGAACTGAGGGGGTGGGCCTCTATTTATAGAGTTCCGGAAGGTGGAGGCGTCCAGGACTCTGGACACCTCCATCAGGGCCGAAATAATATTTTATTCTATTTTTATTGATTTTTTTAGAATACTTTTATGGGGGCGTCCAGGGTCCCGGACGCCTCTAACAGGTCCACCGAAAACCGACGACGGCCGCACGCGGTTTGGCACAACGCGTGGTTTTGTGAGCGGCGCCTCGTGATTCAGAAATGGGCGCGTCCAGTTAGCTGGACGTCTCTAAATTTGGCTTTTTTCACACACGACAAACCGTCGTTCGGTGGCCGGTGCCCGTGAGTGAGTTAATGGAGGCGTCCAGGGGCCTGGACGCCTCCAAAAGTTTATTATTTTTTTTTATTGTTTTTGTCTTTTATGCCAAGGCTGGCATTTTATATTTTTTTGTACTTGTTTTTATGGAGGCGTCCAGGGGCCTGGACGCCTCCATTAATATATATACATTTTTTTTAATTTTTTTATTTTTATATGCCAACTGGCAATATATATATTTTTTTATATTTTCTTTTTATGGAGGCGTCCAAATGCCTGGACGCCTCCATTAATTTATTATTTTTTTATTTTTTATTTTTTTTTATTTTTTTTATTTAATTTTGGGCCCTGAAGAAAAAATAAAATAAATCAAAATAATGGGGGCGTCCAGGGGCCTGGACGCCCCCATTAAGACCCACCCGGGTCCTTGGATCAGGCGTCGGCGGCCGCCTGGCAGACCCCCTTCTTGATTCCGGAACCTCTTGATGCGTTCGACTGGTGTTGATGCCGTCCGAATGCCGTGACGGGACGGTTCCGGATGCCGAAAAGGGCGGAAGAAGACTCAGGAAAAGGAAGCACTCGAGCGATTCGAAATGCGTAGGCCATCGCGGGGCGTCGTATAGTAATATGAGACTTTCTATGAGACGTCAAGAATGGCGTGTCTACAGCTGCCCCGCCTTGGCGTCTGCTTTGCAAGGGAGCGACACGTAGTGGAATGGTATCGAAGTGGACTGAAATGAAGTGGGAGCGGACTGATAAGTTGATGCCAAGGTGTGATGAGACACGCTTGTGACGTTACTGTTTGGAATCTTTCCTGAAGTTTCAATGAGGCGACCTTGAAGGAGGTCTTTCAAATATTGACGATCGCTTGGACGGAGATCAA